>JAVJIF010024337.1:0-20000 GCA_038442645.1 Agave tequilana | reverse complement strand
CATAACAATTCATACAAAAATTATTAGCGTAAAGGAAGAACTAGGAATTATTATCCTAGGCCAACCCTTCCAGATATTCAATATGAAGAATGAGCAATATTCAAGTCAAGTTACGATGGTACTTCAGTTTATGAATGGAATATTGATGGCAAAAGTGAATATGAAATATTAAACACTTTACAGGAAATTGGTATGGCAGTAACTACCTACAAAACAAACCGACTACAAGAACAAAATGCCACTGTTTACATTGTCACCGGATTCACTGGTCAATTAAAATATTGGTGGGATAACTCATTGACCCTAGAAGACAAACAAACTATTTTAAATCACGAAATAGAAGTAGAAGATGCTCAGGGAACAATTACTAGGAGAAATGATTCTACTAGTTTTCTCATCGTCACAATAGCAACACATTTTGTAGGAAACCCTGCAGAAGAATTAGGATCTTCAAAAATATTCCTTACTAACCTTCGATGTCCAACCCTTTCTGATTTTCGATGGTACAAAGATATGTTTCTAACTCATGTGTTAAAACGGTCCGATTCAACCAAATCTTTTTGGAAAGAAAAATTTATTACAGGTCTACCCAATTTATTTTCACAACGAGTTTTCACCAGTATTAAAAAGGCCATGGGAATTGAAGATGATAATATTGATTTTAGTACTATTACATACGGTCAATTATTTGCATTCGTTAAAAAGGAAGCACTACTAGCCTGTCAGGAATTAAAATTTCAAGCAAAATACGGTAATAAACGAAAAGAAATGGGCCCTTTCTGTGAAGCATTTGGCATCACAGGAAAAAAAGCTGCCTCAATAGAAAAGAAACACAAACAAAAAATGATTCCTTATAAAAAGCATAAGCCAAAGAAATACAAATATACTCGAAAACATTCAAACGAAGATTATTATCAATCTAAACGAAGAAAATTTCTTTCCATTGTTCAATGTATTTCTAAATTCCAAGATGATCTTCTGAATAAAAAATTCCTTCTCCGAATTATTGTCAATCCGTTAAATTTATTCTTGAAAAAGATGTTCAAAATATTACATCTAAGCAAATTTTTGCTAGATGGAAAGCCACTCTTTCTATTTTTGATTTTGATATAGAGTATCTTAAAGGTTCAAATAATTCCTTACCCGATTTCCTAACTCGTGAATTCTTAACCACAAATTCAAAATGAGTACCGACAAAGGCAAATCTCCGATTCAAAAGACCGTCAATTCCAAAGACTATGAAATAAAAATCTCATCACATTCATCCTCACCTATTCAAAGTCCCAATAAATTCCAAGTCTTAGGTAATTTCCTCCTCTTCCTTATGCCATGACTCTTCAAACGCCTTCTGCCAAAATTCAAACACATCACGCCCTCAGTCAACATCTGATTCATCTCCTTATTTCACTAAAAGGAATCCAGAACATCTACTCCTTACCACCTTTACTGAAATTCCTGATTACAAAACCCTCTCCTCATTTGTTAATAAATCCTACCTTTTGGTTGTAAATGGATTCCAGACGACCCACTCAAAACTCAACGATATTATGAACTTGTTCTCGTTGACTCTGGCTCTATTGAGCTATATCATTCTATGGACAAAAACAATCCCGACAGAATCTCTTATTCAAAATGCATCATCAAAAGAGTAATCAAACCGACAGAATGGGCATCCTATGCTACAATGAAGGATTTTATAGTCAATTACATTCTAAAAGGTTACTCCTATCATGATTATCGGATGGCCTGGTATCGCGCATTTCTCTACAGACCATTTGATCATTCATAGTTTTTTACCTTTCATTCAAACTGTCAAGAAGATTTTCAATTTGGTTCTATGAGTGGTGGCATTCATACGGACCCACAACAGATATTCTACCACCAGCAATACTCAAAGGCTTCAATCCTACCTACTCAAAGCCAAAGGACTACACTATGTCAAGACAGTATAGTTCTACAGAGAATTCAAGGTTCCATGGATTTTCTGTTGGAGTTACAGAGTTGCTCAACATTATAGTATTGCCGACAAATTTCCTATGAGTCTTTCCGAGAATTCAAAATTAATTGGTGGGACAAATTTAATCAAGCTCTCTGTTCGGACACAACAGTTACTGAATTCCTCGCCACCGGCAAAAAACTCCAACATCATATTCAACAAATTACCAAGTAAACGGATCCTTCCACTACTCCAAAATCCAACTCCAAAACCCCAGTTCAACTCCCAGACGACTGAATCAGAAGACGAATTCCAACAGTTCTTACAATTCCAAAAATTTAAGAAATGCAGAAGCAACTCAATCGTTCCCGGGCAAACTCCATGACATCCTCCACCTCCACCGATCCCATCGGTGGCCAAGATCCCTTTGATATGTAAAGAGAGAGAGAGAGAGAGAGAGAGAGAGAGAGAGAGGAAGAAAGAGATACTTTTCTGCAGATTCCACCATCAGATCCTTTGATATGAAATATTAAACACTTTACAGGAAATTGGTATGGCAGTAACTGCCTACAAAAAAACCGACTACAAGAACAAAAATGCCACTGTTTACACTGTCACCTGATTCACTGGTCAATTAAAATATTGGTGGGATAACTCATTGACCCTAGAAGACAAACAAACTATTTTAAATCACGAAATAGAAGTATAAGATGCTCAGGGAACAATTACTAAGAAAAAGATTCTACTAGTTTTCTCATCGTCACAATAGCAAACAATTTTGTAGGAAACCCTGCAGAAGAAATTAGGATCTTCAAAAATATTCCTTACTAACCTTTGATTTTGATATAGAGTATCTTAAAGGTTCAAATAATTCCTTACCCGATTTCCTAACTCGTGAATTCTTAACCACAAATTCAAATCTGAGTACCGACAAAGGCAAATCTCCGATTCAAAAGACCGTCAATTTCAAAAACTATGAAATAAAAATTCATCACTTTCTGAAATCACCTAGAGGGGGGGTGAATGGTGATGGCTATATGAAATATGACAATAATGTGGAATTTAAATCTACTTAAAACAATAAGCTCAAATTAAAACACTTGCAAGATAAAAGGCAGTAAGTAAAGCAAGTAATAAATAGAGATTGAGTTTAGAGAAATTTGAGCAAACGCAAACACGAAAATATTGTTTCCGAGGTTCGAGCCACGCTCTACGTCCCCGCCTTCACACTTGAAGGATTTCCACTATTGGTGATCCCACTGGATCCTCAATACAAGGACGGACTTGTCCTGTCTCTCGGTGTCGCTACAACACTTTGAAGCACACCCGCTCAATTGAGGCCGATGCCTCTACAACTTCTCAAATGAAGAAAACTTGATCACACTTGATCAAAAGCTCACTTTGCACAATCCTATAACCAATATGAAGGAGATGATACCTGGGATTGTGTAGTGCAAAAGGACTAGAGAGAAGTAGAGGATTGCTTCAAAAATGTGTAGGGAATTTTTGGCTTTGGTGAGAAAATCTTTCTAAAAGAAAAACTAAAGTGTTTGGCTTGGAAATAATTTTCTTGCTTAAAAATCTTTTCTATATTTCAAAATCTTGTATTTTATCATGTTGAAATGACCCACTATTTATAGTAGAAGAAAAATATGGTAAACAGCTTAAGAGATTTGTTGGGGTGAGATCCAACAAAATCTGTCAGAAAATAGAGCTGTTGGAGTCTGTCAGACTTTCTGACAGCTAACGGTCGACCGGGCCGGTCGACCGCCAACGGTCATATTTCTGACCGTTGGGGGAAAACGGTCGGCCGACTCGGTCGACCGCAGCTCTGCATAAAAGAGGAACTCTAACGGTCGGCCGACCCGGTCGACCAAAATAAACAGAGAGCACTGACATAGTTCCCGGTCGACCGGGGCGGTCGGCCGACGTGCACACATGCACAACCGTGCACGTCGGTCGACTGGGTCGGTCGACCGGACTCTGTCAGATCTGTTTATTCAGAGTCTGCAAAAAGGAAAAGATGTTTTGGTTCAAACATTTTGTTTAAGGATTTGAAAACAATATTCTAGGTCTTATAAAAACTTAGAGGTGATCATAGATCAACCCCCAAACATGTTAGATCATTATTTGGTAAAAATCCTTTTTGATAGAATGATTTTCTAAAACTGGTTTTTCCAAAACATGGTATTTCTAAAAAACTAAGTTAGAAATTCTGATATAAAACTTGTTTTGAAGTCATGAAGCAATACTAAGTGTGAGTGAGTGACAATCCCAAGTATTCTACCTCTATCATATAGGTTTTGACAAAATATCTAAAAGATAAAAAGTAAATTACAAATCTTGAATCTTTTTCTTTTATGTTGATCTCGAAGCTTTTCTACCATGCAAGGCTTAGGAATCCAAATCTTTAGCGGCGTCCAAATTGTGAGTCTTGATGTGGAGCCGTCAAATTAACTTGTTTTAAACCTGAAACTCTTTTAAACAAGATTGTTAAAAACATAACTAAATATGTTTTGTTATCATCAAAATATCGGGCTAATGGCCTTGGGCCAACAATCTCCTCTTTTTGATGATGACAAAACATATATAGTTATCACAAATATTTGGGTGGAGACTTCAAGTGAAGCTCCCCCTCAACACATGCATATAAACAAATAGCACTACTAGTATATTGAAAATGAAGCATATGTCAATCAACCATACAAAATGGATAATGGATGTCATAGATAAAAGAGTCATATCCATAAGAACATAAACACCATGTCCACAAAGCATAAGTGTTGGCCCAAAGGCCATTATCCCGATATTTTAATGATGACAAATCATATTTAGTTATGTGTTTAACAATCTTGTTTAAAAGAATTTCAGGTTTAAAACAAGTTGATTTGACGGCTACACATCAAGACTCACAAGTTTGGATGCCGCTAAAGATTTGCATTCTCAAGCCCAGCACGGTAGAAAAGCTTCGGAATCAAAACATGAAGAAAAGAACAAGATTTGTATTTTACTTTTATGTTTAGATATTTTGTCAAAACTAGATGATAGAGGTAGATTATTTGGGATTGTCACTCACACACACTTAGTTTTGCTTCATGGCTTCAAAACTATTTTATTTCAGAATTTCTAACTTAGTTTTAGAAATACCATGTTTTGGAAAAACCGTTTTTAGAAAAACATTTTATCAAAAGGATTTTTACCAAAAATGATCTAACATGTTTGAGTGTTGATCTATGATCATACTCTTAGTTTATTAGGTCTAGAACCTTATTTTCAAATCCTTAAACCAAAAATGTTTGAACCAAAAATTTCCTTTCCTATTTTTGGCAGACTCTGTTTAAACAGATCTGACAGTCTCCGGTCGACCGACCCAGTCGACCGACGTGCACGGCTGTGCATGTGTGCACGTCGGCCGACCGCTCGGGTCGACCGGGCACTTGTCAGTGCTCTCTGTTTATTTCGGTCGACCGAGTCGGCCGACCGTTTCCCCCAACGGTTAGAAATATGATCGTGGCGGTCGACCGGCCCGGTCGACCGTTAGCTGTCAGAAAGTCTGACAGACTCCAACAGCTCTATTTTCTGACAGATTTTTGTTAGGATCTCACCCCAACGAATCTTTAGCTGTTTTACCCTGTCTTTCATCCACTATATATAGTGAGTCATTTCAACATGATAAGACAACAATTTTTACAATATTTACAAGTTTTCAAAAGCATTTCTTTTTAGAAAAGATTTTCATCAAAGCCAAAATTTCCAAACACCTACTTGAAGCAAATCCCTCTACTTCACTCTAGTCATTTGCACTTCACAATCCCAAGTACTATCTCTACATATTGGTTATAGGATTGTGCTAAGTGAGCTTTTTGTGATCAAGTGTGATCTGTTGGCCCAAAGGCCCATCACTCTAGTTTTGATGATGATCAACTCATGTAGTTATAGTACTAATGATCTTGTGCTTAATTAGTGATAGATTTATGATCAAGATCTTAGTAGGTGTGGAGCTTCAACAAAGGATTTAAAGACACAGTTTGGAGCTAGCACCGGTTGATTCACGAGCCTATGCATCAAGATCACATCAAGTACTAATGAGGAGTCGAGCTCGTTGGATTGCATTTGGACTAAGTCAAGAAGATGAGAAGACTTCAAGGGAAGACTTCAAGATCAAGACTTGTATCTAGGTATAAGATTTTGTTTTTGTTTTTAGATAAAATGTAAAGGATAGAATAGTTGGTGGATGCTCAAGTATATATCACACACACACTCTTGATTTAGTTGTCTTTTCATAAAAGAATTTTCAGTTTAGAAAATACTTTCACTTTGGAAAAATATCATTTTGGTTTTTGTGTTTCTATTTACATGTCTTTAAACCAAAACCATATTTAGAGATTAATGTCAAAAACATAGATATTTCATCTTATTTGTGTAGTGGATCATATCCATACACATTATGCCTAAATGAATTCAAAATATCTAGTTTTTGTATTTAAAGGAGTTTTGGAAAATACAAGTTTTCATTTGAGCCAATATTTTTCTACTTACAAAAATAGTCCAATCTTTTATAACATGCCTTGATTTTGTGCAAGCATGTTTGTTTATCAAAGTATATTGGTAAAACTAATTTTGTAGATTTTCTGAGTATTTATGGGATTTTATTTGAACCAAAAGAACAACTTTCAAATCCCAGTTTTTCTGTGTTTCAGGCTTCAGCGGTCGACCTGACGGTCGACCGAGTCTGAAGTCGGCCGACCGGATGAGTCGACCGACGTGCACAGACGTGCACGCCTTGACCTGGCAGATGCCGGTCGCCCGACACAGTCGACCAGAACTGAGAGCAGTGCTCTCTGTTCTTTTGGGTCGACCGGGCGGTCGACCGGAGGCTCCAACGGTCGGATTTTTGACCGTTGGCGGTCGACCGGGCGGTCGACCGATAGGGCCTGGTCGACCGATAGGTCTGACAGACCCCAACGGCTAGTTTCTGGCAGCCTATATAAATGGGGGTTGGTCATTGTTTTGAGCTAAGATTTTGGAGACTCTTAAAGCCAGTTTCTCTTATTCATTTCAGAGGGTTTTCTCCACAAAATTTGAGAGCAAATATTTCCAATCAAAAGGAAAGTTTTATCAAGAGTGTTTAAAGAGATTTCTTGAGTTTTTCACCATAGCTTCTTTCCTTGCTTTCTCACAATCACTTGAGCTATCCATTGTCTATTTATCCATAGGATTGTGTTGTGAGAGTTTTCATTGGTGATCAAGTGTTTAGATCACCAAGAGATCTTTTCTTTGTCCTTTGAGGAAACGGGCAAGTGTGCTCATGGTGGTTTAGAGTTCGGTTGTGAACTTTTGGTGTGAGGAGCGGCCTCGGCAAGCTAGTGGGCTTGCGTGTGTACGGGACTAGAGAGTCCGAGGGATTGTAGGTGTTGCGGCACCAAGGAGAGATCCATTGGGATCGAGCATAGTGGAAATCCTTCGTGTGTCGAAGGCGGGGATGTAGAGCAAGTGTGCTCGAACCTCGAAACAAATCCCTTGTGTTTGCAATTGCTCACTCTCTCTCTTTGTCTCTTGTTATATCTTGCATTCAATTATTGCGTCTATCTTTACATGCATGATATACTTGTGTGCTTAATTCATATATACTTGCTTGGGTTTGTTTGCTAGCACTTGTATTCAACCAAGAGAGCCAACGCGGCACCTCAACCCATTCAAGGGGAATCTAGAGGAGTTAGTCCAGAGCCCTTCACGGGGAATTCAGCTACACTCTTGTTTTATACATAGTGTTTAGTGTAATAGTTTTGGTTAGGCCTTAATAGTTTTTAATTCCGCATTATTTTCCTTTAAGTGACCATTAGATTAGCCATCACCTATTCACCCCCCTCTAGGTGATTTTCATGATCAACTTTCTTCTTGAGCGAAGTTGTAGAGGCATCGGCCTCAAGCGAGCTAGTGTGCTCCAAGTGGTGTTGCGGCATCACGAGAGATAGGACAAGTGTGTCCTTGTATTGGAGATCCAGTGGGATCAACAATAGTGGAAATCTTTCAAGTGTGAAGGCGGGGACGTAGAGCGTGGCTCGAACCTCGGAACATATCCTCGTGTTTGCGTTTGCTCAAATTTCTCTAAACTCAATCTCTCTTTATTACTTGCTCTATTTATTGCCTTTTATCTTGCAAGCATTTTAATTTGAGCTTATTGTTTTAAATAGATTTTAATTTCGCATTATTGCCATATTTCATATAGCCATCACCTATTCACCCCCCCTTTAGGTGATTTCAATTGGTATCAGAGCCTACCCTACTATCTGGTTTAACCACCTTAGGGAGATCCTTGTATTTGGCTATATCACTTTGTTGCATTCTTCATTTGTTGTGCATTTTATTCATTTTCTATGGCATCCCTTGATTTTTCTAGCATCAAGTCCCCACCCAAATTTGATGGCTTGAACTTCCCTATTTTGAAGGTCAAGATGAACCTCTTCCTTAAGTCCCTAGAAGTTAGGGTAGCTAGGGCCATAACTAAAGAATTTGTAGAATCTCTCACCGATGAGAGATCATGGTCGAGGACACCACCAAGGACTATGAGGCCAATGCTAGGGCTCAATATGCATTAACCCAAGCCCTTAATGAAGATGACCTCTCACGCATCATAAATTGTAAATCCGCATATGAAGTGTGGAATGTTTTAATTGTGACTCATGAGGGAACGTCACAAGTCAAGAGATCTAAAATTGACTTGCTTCGTTCTCAATATGAGAATTTTTATATGCTTGAGAATGAGAGCATGATGACATGCTCACTCGTTTCACCAAAATAACAAATGCTTTATCTTCTTTAGGTGATGCGATCGATAATGACCAAAAGATTCGAAAGGTCATTAGAGCTCTTCCCAAAGCTTGGGAAGTCAAGGCAACCACCCTCAAAGAACTCAACGATAGGGAGGAGATGGACTTCTCCGGTTTCATCGGAAATCTCAAGACCCATGAGATGGAGATGAAAGTTAGAGAAGAAAGGGAGGCGCCAAAGAAGAAAGCTCTCGCCTTCAAAGCCACTCCAACCAACCATGACGAGGAAGACTCATCGGAAGATTGCGATGAAGACTTTGCCATGCTCATCCAAAAGGTGGGCAAGATGTTCTACAAGAAGGGGAGGCAAAGCAACTTCCGAAGAGGGAAACCTCAAGGAAGATTCGAAAGGAAAAGAGAGGAGCCGGGTCCTTGCTTTCATTGCAAGAAGATCGGACACATTGCGATTGCCCCGCTCTCCAAGTTACCACCTCCAAGAACGGCCCAAAGAAGAAGAAGGCAATGGTGGCCACGTGGGACGATACGGAGTCGGAATCCGAAGAGGAGAACGACGCCGCACACATGTGCCATGGCACATGGAGATGATGCTTCTAAGGTAACTCTCGACAACTCCATTGAAGATGATGAATTGACTATGGATGAGTTAGCTCAATTCTTTGAAGAACTACAACATAGATATGAGATTTCGCAATCTCATAACAAGAAATTAAAAAGAGAAAATGATTCTTTGAAAGATAAAATTAATATTATTGAAAAAGAGAAAAATGATTTGACAAATGCTTTTAAGAAAATAAAGATTGATTTTGAAAACTATAAATTAGCTTGTAAAGGGAAAAACCCCATTGTATCTTGTAATAAAAATGATTTTATTGAAACTCAAAAACGGGTTGATGTTTTAGATTAACTCTTAAAAAATGTGCTTTTGATTTAAGTAAGTTTGCATCTAGGTTTCCCAAAGGAGTAACCCAAGGGAAACACACTCACCATGCACGGAAACATGCACACACTCACAAGCATGCTCACATGTATGGTAGTGGTAGGATTTATGTTTGCACACACTGTGGCCGCAGAGGCCATTTAGAAAATTTTGTTTTGCTAAACATAACATGACTAATAAACATGTTTGGGTTCGCCCCGGTACTAACCCCAAAAGACCCAAAAAGATATGGGTACCAAAAGACACACCAAATTTAGTTGAAACAGGTGGGTCTTCATCCTCCAAGGACTTAGGGGGAGACGGTGCCCGGGTGGTGGATGCATCAAAGCTTAAAGATCACATCGCGCTTGCATCACTATCATGGAGGCACCTATTTTGGAGAATACCCTCGGTTTGGTAATTTCTCCATTTAAAAAGTTTTTTTTTTTGTTATATACATATGCATAGGATTGTTAGTTTACTTTGTGCTACATTGATATGTGTTAGTGTTACATTTCCTTCATGCCTGTGTATATGCCTTGTTCTAATTCATGTTATCTTGCTTTATGTCATTTTTTTGTTGTGTCCACATGTCTAGTTTTGAACATATATCTATATTCACATTTTGTCAAAATTAAAATAAATATTTAAAATTCATATTTAAAGAAAATACATTAGAGATGGCAATTGCGCACCTCAAATCAATTTAGAGGAATCTCGAGGATGGAGTTCAGAACCTTCACCGGGGTATTCGGCTTCAACATCTCTAAACCTTTGGTTTTATATGGAAAATAAAAAGGAAAAATATTTGTGTAAATTTGTTGATAATTATAACTAATTTAAATCATGTTTTAAAACCTTGTATGTTGAAAATATTCTTCTTATTATTTTCAGACAATTTTAGATATTTTTTTGGGAGTCTTTGCTGCTGACAGGTTTGGGCAAGACGGCCGACCAGATCTGAGATCCGGTCCGACCGACCTTGCCTGAAGTATGCCTTTTACCTCTTCTCTGTAGCCGGCCGACCGGTGCAGTCGACGTTTCAACTGTCAGAGCTCTCGGGTAATTTCGGCCGACCGGTGCGGTCGACCGTTTAGTCTGTCAGTGGTCTCGGGTATTTCGGTCGACCGGACGGTCGACCGGGCGACGGGAATCTGTCTTTTACCCACCCTATTTAAAGCCCAATCTCTCTTCTCTCTCTCTCTCTCTCTCTCTCATTTCTCACCGGCGACTCTTCTTCTCCCTCTCTCTAAAAACCCTAATCACCTCTTCCCACCTCAAATCCAACTAAATCCTAGCTTCATACTCTCAAATCTTTGCTGGATCGTCTCTTTCAGGCCCGATCTACGTTCAATCTCAGGGATTTTTGGTTGGGGTCCTTGATCTCTCTTCCATCAAGGTAAAAATATCATTTTTATTTAGATCTTGCTTTCCATCTTATTGTTCATCCTAGTTTTGTCAAGATCTACCCTTCACCTAGATTAGATCAAGCCCCAATATGTTTTTGACCTAGATCTTCATTTAACCTAAAAGAAATTTGCCTAAAAGATCTAGAGCTGAGAAGGGAAAATCAGTAGTCCCTTCTTCTTCTCCACCAGACCTAAACCTCCATTTGTTTCGATCTTGCTGAAAATCGGTATATCCTTCTTTCGAGGGAGAACCATTATTTCTGGGAGATGTGTTGCCTGCAAGATTTTGAGCACCTCAATATCCCATATAAATTTTAAGGAATAATTCATTGGATCAGTTTATGGCTATTAGAGAAACCCGTGTATACCTCACTCATACCTTACATTTACACAAAATCTGGCTTATGAGGGAAACCGGGTTAGGACTAGGGTCCTTGGGAGAGACATCGACATCCCTCTCCAATAATTTGCTGACCTTCTTCATCTCTCCTGTGAAGGAGCTGATGTGTATTCCTTTGATCTCCATGATTTCGAGTATCCGGCCGGTGAGTCTTCGCTCACCGCGTCCACCTTGCTCCACGGGGATGATAACCCCAGCTTAGTGAGGAATGAGGGGTGAACAAAATTCACACTCACCGCTCAAGTCCGCGCTAATTTGTATTCTATAAACATATTGCCCAAATCTAGTGAATACAGTCATGCTAGGGGTCCTGTTCCTCTGATTGTCTATTGCCTTCTGAAAGGCATTAAGATAAACATCCCCCGATTTATCATCTCTCACATGACCTCCGATCATGTCCGTGCCCCACTAGGCATTTGCCTTATGGGATGCTTATCTCATTATCTCCTAAAACAAACTAGATTTTGATCTGTCCTCTGAGATACCCTCTGAACCCTCCGTGAACCTGAACAGCACTCTTTGAAAAGGATGCAACCTAGGGTGCGTCATCCCACCTACGAGCAGCCTCTTATTCCTCCTGCTCATGCACCAGGGTCTTCATCTGCCCCAGGGGTCTTCATCTGCCCCAGGGACTTCCTCTGCTCCAAGGCTATCCATTCCTTCAGACCTTCAGGCCTTCATTTCCTCTAAGCTTCGTACTCAGTTTCAGGAGCATCAGTCTTGGGTGACCGCTGAGATTCAGCAGTGACTTACCCAGATTTCTGCGGCGGATGCAGCACATCGCGCGGAGATGGACTCTCGTTATCAGGGACTTCGCAATGATATGTCCTATTTTGCTGATTCCATGCGATACATGGATTCGCAATTTAGTGCACATCCTTGTGAAGTACAACATGCTTGGTTAGACCCCACGCGTTTGCCCGACCGCTTCCTTCCTCCGGCCCTCCATTTCCCGCTAGGGCCCCTTCTGCTTCTTCAGCACCACAGCCAGGTGTTGCAGCT
Source organism: Agave tequilana (assembly GCA_038442645.1). Lineage (NCBI taxonomy): Eukaryota > Viridiplantae > Streptophyta > Magnoliopsida > Asparagales > Asparagaceae > Agave > Agave tequilana. Next base: position 7,546 of record JAVJIF010024337.1, on the reverse strand, counting down.
ATTGATCCAGAGGAGGAGGCTTCAGACGATGATGATGAGGATGAGGAGATGGCTGCAGGTGATGATGAGGACGACGATGAGGAGGACGACGATGAGGAGGAGGACGACGATGATGAGTGACTTCCCTTTGATGATGTCAAAAAGGGGGAGAGATATTCATGAGAGACTTCCTTGGGCTTATATTTTGTTGGCTTGATTTTGTATTTTGTATTTTGTGTGTTGGACACATTTCGGTATTTTATCTGTTTAGTATTTTGGACATGTATTTGATGTTTGTGTGGACATGTGTCTTTACTTTTATGTCTTGGATGAACATGTGTTTATTATGGCATGAGTTATCTTTTCTGGCATAGACATGTGTATGGTTGTTTATTATTTTGTTATTTACCTATGTCTGAGTATCCTTTATAATATGCATGTGTGAGGGGGAGCTTCACTGAAGTCTCCACCCAAAATATTTGTAATAATATATATGTTTTGTCATCATCAAAAAGGGGGAGATTGTTGGCCAAAAGGCCATTAGCCCGATTTTGATGATGACAAACTATATTTAGTTATGTGTTTAACAATCTTGTTTAAAAGAATTTCAGGTTTAAAACAAGTTGATTGACGGCTACACATCAAGACTCACAAGTTTGGACGCCGCAAAGATTGCATTCCCAAGCCCAGCAGCACGGTAGAAAAGCTTCAGAATCAAAACACTGAAGAAAAGAACAAGATTTGTATTTTACTTTTATGTTTAGATTTTGTCAAAACCTAGATGATAGAGGTAGATTATTGGGATTGACACTCACACACACACTTAGTTTTGCTTCATGGCTTCAAAACTATTTTTATTTCAGAATTTCTAACTTAGTTTTAGAAATACCATGTTTTAGAAAAAACCGTTTTTAAAAAAACATTTATCAAAAGGATTTTACCAAAAATGATCTAACATGTTTGAGTGTTGATCTATGATCATACTCTTAGTTTATTAGGTCTAGAACCTTATTTTCAAATCCTTAAACCAAAAATGTTTGAACCAAAAATTTCCTTTCCCATTTTTGGCAGACTCTGTTTAAAACAGATCTGACAGTCTCCGGTCGACCGACCCAGTCGACCGACGTGCACGGCTGTGCTTGTGTGCACGTCGGGCGAACGCTCGGGGTCGACCGGGCACTTGTCAGTGCTCTCTGTTTATTTCGGTCGACCGATCGGCCGACCGTTTTTCCCCAACGGTCAGAAATATGACCGTTGGGCGGTCGACCGGCCCGGTCGACCGTTAGCTGTCAGAAAGTCTGACAGACTCCAACAACTCTATTTTCTGACAGATTTTTGTTGGATCTCACCCCAACGAATCTCTTAGCTGTTTTACCCTGTCTTTCATCCACTATATATAGTGGGTCATTTCAACATGATAAGACAACAATTTTTACAATATTTACAAGTTTTCAAAAGCATTTCTTTTTAGAAAAGATTTTCATCAAAGCCAAAATTTCCAAACACCTACTTGAAGCAAATCCCTCTACTTCACTCTAGTCATTTGCACTTCACAATCCAAGTACTATCTCTACATATTGGTTATAGGATTGTGCTAAGTGAGCTTTTTATGATCAAGTGTGATCAACTTTCTTTTGAGCGAAGTTGTAGAGGCATCGGCCTCAAGCGAGCTAGTGTGCTCCAAGGGTGTTGCGGCATCACGAGAGATAGGACAAGTGTGTCCTTATATTGGAGATCCAGTGGGATCAACAATAGTGGAAATCCTTCAAGTGTGAAGCGGGGAACGTTAGAGCGTGGCTCAAACCTCGAAACATATCTCGTGTTTGCGTTTGCTCAAATTTCTCTAAACTAATCTCTCTTTATTACTTGCTCTATTTATTGCCTTTTATCTTGCAAGCATTTTTAATTTGAGCTTATTGTTTTAAATAGATTTTAATTCTACATATTGTCAATTTCATATAGCCATCATCTATTCACCCACCCCTCTAGGTGATTTCAATAAGTACATGTCCAAAAATACTAAACAAAAAACCATGTGTCCAACAACACAAAATACAAAATAGATAATACAGCCAAGAAGTCTCTCATAAATATCTCTCCCCCTTTTTGACATCATCAAAGAAGGGGAAAATCTCTAAATCAATCCACCATCATCATCCTCAGAATCGGCCTCCTCGGACGAGTCGTCCTCATCTCCTTCAGCCATTCCTCATCACCATCATCATCATCCTCCTCATCATCATCTGAAGCCTCCTCCTCTGGATCGATCGCTGCAACACTTGCTGAGGTGCTGGAGGAGCAGAAGGGGCCCTAGCTGGAAATGGAGGGCCGGAGGAAGGAAGCGGTCGGGCAAACGTCGTAGGGTCTGGAGCTCGCATGTTGTACTTCAAGTAGAGAGCACCAAATTGCGAATCCATGTATCGCATGGAATCAGCAAAGTAGCACATATCGTTTCAAAGTCCCTGATAGCAAGTCCTCTTCTCGCGATGTGCTGCTAACTCCGCAGCAAATCTGGTTTGGCGCTGCTGGATCTCAGCGGAAATCAAAGAATGATGCTCCTGGAACTGAGCTCGAAGCTCATAAGAAATAAAGGACTGGAGGTCTGAGGGAATAGATGACCCTGGAGCAGAAGAAGATCCTGGAAAGAGAGGAAGACTCTGGAACAGAAGTAGGAGGAATAGGAGGCTGCTCAGGAGCGGGATGACGCATCCCAGCTTGCATCCTCTTAAGAAGAGTGCTGTTCAGTTTATAGAAGGGTCTGAGGGTCTCACAGAGGACAAGTCAAAATCAAGTTGTTTTAGAAGATAGGAGATTAGCATCCCATAAGGCAAATGATTAGTGGGGACAAAAAATGTTCTGAAGATGTGAGAAATGATGAACTGCAAAGTTTATCTTAATGCCTTTAAGAAGGCAATAGACAATTAGTGGGACAGGTCCTCTGGCGTGACTATATTCAACAGATTTGGGCAGAATGTTATAAAACACAAATTTAGCGAGAACTTGAGCGGTGAGTGTGAGTTTCTCACCTCCTCATTCCTCACTAAGCCGGGGTTTGTCATCCCGTGAGTAAAGTTGACGCGGTGAGCGCACAGACTCACCGGGCGGATACACAAAATCATGCAGGTCATAGAAGTAGACATCAAACTCCTTCACAGGAGAGATGCAGAAGCTCAGCAAAATCTTGGAGAGAGATATCTATGTCTCTTCCAAGAACCCTAGACCTAACCCGGTTACCCTCATAAGCAAGATTAGTGTAAAAGTATGGTATGAGTGAGGTGTACACGGGTTCTCTAATAGACATGAACTGATCCAAAGAGTTATTCTCAAAATTTATGGGATATTAAGATGTTCAAAATCTTGAAGGACAACACATCTACCAAAATAATAGTTCTCCCGAAAGGAGGATATATCGATTTTCTGCTTGATCGGAAACAAAGGGAGTTTGGTTTTGGTGGAGGAAGAAGAAGGGCTATTGATTTTCCCTTCTCGGATCTAGATCTTTAGGTAGATTTTTTTTTTAGGTGAAATGATAGATCTAGGTCAAAAGCAGAAAAATAACCAGATTAGGGCTTGATCTAGTCTAGATGAAAGAAAGATCTTGACAAAATAGGATGATCAACAAGAGTGAAAGCAAGATCTAAAGAAAAATGAGGTTTTTACCTAAAGGATGGAAGATCAAGAGCCCACACCGAAAAACCTTGAGAATATACGTAGATCAGGCCTGAGACTGACGATCCAGGAAAGATTTGAGTGATCTAGGCAAGGATTTAGGTTGGATTGAGATGGGATGGAGTAATTAGGGTTTTTTAGAGAAGAGGAAATGAAGAGTCGACGGAGAGAAATGAGAGAGATGAGAGATTTAGGGCTTTAAATAGGGTGGGTAAATGACAGATTCCCGTCGCTCGGTCGACCGGGTCCGGTCGACCGAAAAACCCGAGAGCTCTGACAGACAAGTCGGGCGACTGCTATCGGTCAGCAAAATACCCGAGAGCTCTGACAGATAAGTCGGGTGACCGCTCTGGTCGGTCGGCAACAGAGAAGAATAAAAAAATCTTCCAGGCAAAGGTCGGTCGGGCGGATCTCAGCTCGGTCGGCCGGACTTGCATAAAAACTGTCAGCAGCAAAACAAAACAAAAAATTATATAGTTTGAAAATATTTCAAATAATGTTTAAACATCTTTTAAACTTTATTAGCTATAATTATCAAAAAAATTTACACAAATATTTTACCTTTTTATTTTTCATATAAAACAAAGGTTTAGAGATGTTAAAGCCGAATACCCGGTGAAGGGTTCTGAACTTCTTCCTCGAGATCCTCTAAATAAGAGTTGAGGTGCGCAATTGCCATCTCTAAGTATTTGCTTTAAAATGTTTAAATATTTATTTAGTTTTGACAAATCAAAATACATATATAATTAAATCTAGACATGTGGACAAAAAAATATGACATAAAACAAGATAGCATATACACAAGCATGATGGAAATGTAGGTTTACTCTAACAACATATCAATGTAACACAATGGTAAACTAACAATCCTATGCATATGTATATATAAACAAAATAAAACTTTTAAATGGAGGAAATTACCAAACCGAGGGTATTCTCCAAAATAGGTGCCTCCATGATAGTGATGCAAGTGCGATGTGATCTTTGAGCTTTGATGCATCCACCACGCAGGCACCGTCTCCCCTAAGTCTTGGAGGAAGAAGACCCACCTGTATCAACTAGTTTGGTGTGTCTTTGGAACCCATATCTTTTGGGTCCTTTGGGGTTAGTACCGGGGCGAACCCAAACATGTTTATTTGTTTTATTAAGCTTAGCAAAACAAAAATTTTCTAAATGGCCTTTACGGCCACAATGAGTGCAAATATAAATCCTACCAATATCATACATGTATGCATGCTTATGTGTGTGTGCATGTTTCCCAGCATGTGATGGTGAGTGTGTTTCCCTTGGGTTACTCCTTTGGGAAATTTAGAAGCAAATTTATTAAATCAAATGCACATTTTTAAGAGTTGAATCTAAAACATCAACCCGTTTTGAATTTCAATAAAATCATTTTTATTACATGAAGAAATAGAAGTTTTTCCTTTAGTGGATATTTTTATATTTATCAAAATCGATTTTTAATTTTTCAAAAGCATTAGCTAAATCATTTTTCTCTTTTTCAACAATATTAATTTTATCTTCAAGGAATCATTTTCTCTTTTAATTTCTTATTACGAGATTGCGAAATCTCATACCTATGTGTAGTTCTTCAAAGAATGAGCTAATTCATCCATAGTCAATCATCATCTTCTATGGAGTTGTCGAGAATTACCTTAGAAGCATCATCTCCATGTGCCATGAAGCACATGTGTGTGGCGTCGTTCTCCTCCTCGGATTTTGAATCCGTATCGTCCCACGTGGCCACCATTGCCTTCTTCTTCTTTGGGCCGATGTTGGAGGTGGTAGCTTGGAGAGCAGGGCAATCGGCAATGAGATGTCCGATATTTCTTGCAATGGAAGCAAGGACCGGGCTCCTCTCTTTTCCTTTCAAATCTTCCTTGAGGTTTCCCTCTCGGAAGTTGCTTTGCTCCCTTTCTTGTAGAACATTTTGCCCACCTTCCGGATGAGCATGGCAAAGTCCTCATCGTAGTCTTCCGATGAGTCTTCCTCGTCATGGTTGGTTGGAGTGGCTTTGAAAAGCGAGGGCTTTCTTCTTTGGCGCCTCCATTCTTCTCTAACTTTCATCTCCATCTCATGGGTCTTGAGATTTCGATGAAGCCGGAGAAGTCCATCTCCTCCCGATCGTGAGCTCCTTGAGGGTTGTGCCTTGACTTCCCAAGCTTTGGGAAGAGCTCTAATGACCTTCCGAATCTTTTGGTCATTATCGATCGCATCACCTAAACGAAGATAAAGAATTGTTATTTTGGTGTGAAAGAGTGAGCATGTCATCAATGCTCTCATTCTCAAGCATGTAAAAGTTCTCATATTGAGAACGAAGCAAGTCAAATTTGGATCTCTTTGTTGGCCAAAGGCCTCCACTCTAGTTTTGATGATGATTAACCATGTAGTTATGTGTACTAATAATCTTGCAATGTTAAGTTTCAGATATTTAACAAGATATTAGTTGGTGAAAGCTTCCACACATCTTTCACATGTTGATTCAAGAGCCCGAGCAACAAAGATGATATCTAGCACTCATGGAGTCAAGCTTGGTGAATCAAGAAGCTTTGGATCGAGTCGGCTTGGAGATTGCGCTCTACAAGAAGACTTAGGTATCCATAGTTTTAGTTTTGTGTTTAGATCCCAAATTGTAAAGATTAGAATAGTATGATAATGCTCAAGTTCACAACACACACACTTTCATTTTTGAATATGGGTTTGGATTTATGGTTTAACCGATCTTGATTTTCATGAATCGATATTATATCAACAAGTTTACATGGGTGATTGTATATTAGATTTGTTCTATATACATGCATGCTTCAAAGACTTAGACAAACTTACTTTGATAAAATATCCATGTGTTTAGGTTTTGTGTTTTAACAAAACTTATTTTTGGAATTAAAGACAAAAACTATGATATATATATGTTTCATGTATATTGGATTTCTATCCATATGCATCATGCTTCAAAATATTTAAACATCATGTTTTGTATGTGGATATGTTTGGACATAGTTTATTGGAAAATCAAGTTTGGAAAAATACAAGTATTGGTTTTGATTGATATTTGAGTAGAAATGTTTATCACATGTTTAATATCAATGCTATGATAAAATAAGTTTTATGGAACGTTTTATAAAAGATAAAAATGTTTTTAAAAATGTGTTTTAAGTATGTTTTCTGTTCCAGGCTTCAAACCAAGTCGACTAGCCCCCTGACTAGTCGACTAGGTCTGAGGTTCGGTCGACGGGCCGGTCGACCGACGTGCACAAATCTGTGCACATTCTGGTACAGACAGCGATCGACCGGGACGGTCGACCGGAGCAGAGTAGTCTGCTCTCAGGATTTTTGGGTCGACCGGACGGTCGACCGCTAGTTGCAACGGTCCAAAAATTGACCGTTGGACGGTCGAAGGGCGGTCGACCGCAGGGTCATTTCTGGCAAAACTGCTGCCAAACGGCTAGTTCCAGATTTGCCTATAAATACCCCATTTGCAAGAGTTTTTCTCTAAGATTTTTGGTGCGAATTTTCCATTCTCTCTGGTGTGTTTGCTGCAATCAAAATAGGTTTTGGATTCAAATTGAACAATCTTTTTGGTGTTTTCATTAGGGTTTGAAAATCAAAGAAAAGGGTTTTGCAAAAGCCTTTTGAATTGAACGTCTCTATCTGGTTTCATTTATTTCCCAAAGATTTTCTTTGAGTGCTAGTTCAAATCCCTTGTTTTTCTCCACACTTGAGCTAAAATCTACTATCTCTTTCTATAGGATTTTGTGTGGGAAAAAAGAGATTGTTTTGTGGTTGTTGTTTGAAACCACTAAGTTGTAAACCCATTCTTGCTTTGTGCCATTTCCCTCATTGTGTTGAGGAGGTTGTGCAAATTGGGTTGTAAGGTGTTTTGTGTAAGCTTCGTGCT
>JAVJIF010024336.1:0-48481 GCA_038442645.1 Agave tequilana | reverse complement strand
ACATTTAATATACTAATCATGAAACATCAAAACATGCTAAAAATGAATAATATGAAAAGCATGTAACATAATGAGAGTAAGAGATCGTTACAAATCGATAGGGCACATCTCCATATCTCCAAACCAAGGTGGTCCTGCCACCAAACTCCCCTTGAAAGTGATGCATCCAATAGTCCTCTTTAAGTTCAGAACGCATCCCCTCAAGGCACCATCACTCTCACGTCATGTGAGAGCCCACACTACATTAAATAAAATAGGAGTGGTCTTTGATACCCATACTCTTTTAGGTCCATGGGGGTTAGCTCCTTTCCTAACCCAACAATTTTAGTTGCTAAATTTGAATCATGTATACGATCATAACAAACTTAGCAAGGTGGCCCTTACTTCCACAATGTGTACAAGTGTACACATGAGCATACAAAGTGTTATGAGTGTGAACGTGAGGAGCACGTTGATTGGTCGCTAATGTTGCATATTTAGTATCAATTTTCATACTTGTTATAGAATAAAAATTTGCATTGTCCTAATTAATTGTTTGATTTATTTGCAGGCCCATTCTTTATGGAGATGAAAAGAAATGAGCCCAAAGCCCACCAAAATTCTGAATTAATCAGAGTTATTCGCACTCAGTAAATCAGGGCAAAATCAAGAGGTTAAAACCGGTTGAGAAGAATCCTCTCAGAATCGATCGTTTAAAGCCAAGAATCCAAGGCCATTTCGTCACACTCCAGGACTCAAACTGAAAATCCAACTACAGATAAAATCAGAAGGCAAAACCAGCGCGACCCACCAACAGGGTGTGGCCACCTGGCCACACCCTGGCCACGGAAACGCGGCAAAAGCTGCGTTTTCGCAGCAAGTTGGGGAGTTAAGGGAGAGTTTGCTCCCCCGATCTCCCCAGGATCCTGAATGATGGGTTTTTGCCTATAAAAGGCAGTCTTTGCGCTGAAAATGGACGACCATGCAGAGATAGGATTTTACCTAGTTTTCATTTGTAGTTTAGGTTTTTCTTTTCTTTATTATGTAATTGTAATGTGTATGTAAGCTTAGGATTAGATGATGATTCATGTAAGTAAGAGAGAGAGGCATATGTTGAGAGTGACACAGATGTACCCTCCTCCTTTTCTCCATCGTTTCAAGCAATAAAATAACATTTTTATGTTCTTCTTTACTTTCATTTTCTTTTGTTTCGTCTTCCTCTTCTACTTTACCTCGTTTGTTTTTGTTTTTTACAGTGAATTCCAAAGCACAAGTATAACGATGTTATGTGAGCGCCAACGATAGTTCATGAAGATGTTCTCCTCCTCAAGACGTATCACTTCATGCTTGTTGATTGATGCTAAACCTGCACAAAAATACGAGATTATAGAACTTAAAAAGAGAATGTGCGAGTGCTCATTCTTCCGCTATAGCAAGTGGCTAATGCGGGTCGTGATCCACAAGAGGGTTTGCGATGGAAGCTTTACGGTTCTTTATTGAAATCGTTAGAAATAAGCGAAGTTCTTCTCTGTTTTATAGTTATAAAAATGAAAAGAAAGTTAATGGTTAAAGTTAAGAAGAAAGTGAAAGATTGAAGAAGGTGGAAATTAGAAAACAATAAAACGACTATGTACAATGAAGTGGAAAGAAGATAAAGTTGGAAGATGTAGTGATTTAATTTACAGAAATAAAAAGAAAAGAAAACAAATATTTACCTTCTTTTCACCAAAGCTTACCTTGAGTTCTTAGCAACGATTTTACCTTGAAGTGGAGGCATTCAGCGCATAGCCCATAAGAGTCGAGTGTTGGTCTCTTCCACATTACATCATCAAGATATGCAAGCATGAAAGATACGGAGAGACTCACAATTCCATCGTCATGAGCTATCGGTAGCACTCGCAAAGGCAAGGCTCTTTCGACGCTTTTAGACTCACTTGGAAGACAGTTGTACAAAAAGAAAGGTAAAATAGAAAAGAAGAAGAGAACTAAAAAGACATACAAGGAATAGCATTGATTTGATTTCATAACAATCGAAGAAAAGAAATAAAACCTTACACCAATTGTCACTTTTAGCTCCAGCTTCAGTCTTGTTCTTCGATGAAAGTTGATCTCCTCAGAATTACATAAATGAACATTACAATTACATGAAAAGAAAACAAAAACCTAAACTAAGAAATGAAAAAACTAGTCTAAAATCCTAATCTGCATTCGCCTCCTTTTGCCTTTGAGTGCAGGTATTTATAGGAGAAATGGAGGAAGAGGTGGATATTCAGTTCTGATCTGCTGTTTGTTGGCTTGTTGATTGCTGAATATCTCTTAACAACTGACAGAATTAGAAGTAATGATCAACATAAGAGTTGTAGCTCTGTTAGTCTGCTTTCTGGATCATCTTGAATCATCAGAATTGAGATTCTGTAGCAAAAGTTATGATTCGAATACTAGAATGTATCCAGTCAGAATCTGAATCAAACTTGCTTGATCTTTGCTTCAACCGATCGATTCTGAGAGGATTCTTCTCAACCAGTTTTCAATCTCTTGATTTTTCCCTGATTTACTGATGTGAATTAATTCTGATTTAATTCAGAATTTTGGTGGGCTTTGGCTCATTTCTCTTCATCTCCTTAAGGATTGGGCCTGCAAATAAATAAACAATATTAGGACAATGCAGGCTTTTATTCTAAAATAAGTATGGAAATGTGACATTAAATATGCAACTTTAGTGAGCAATCACACCCCCATACCTATCTTTTGCTCGTCCTCGAGCAAACAACTAAGCTATACTAAGGATTATTGGACCACTTTCGCAGGTCACGCGATTGCACTGAGCATGTGCAACAAGCCGTTAAACCTCTAGGTTCCCCCTAGAGGACGAGTTTTGTCTCGTGAGGGTTTTCAGCGGATTGCACCCACAAAATCCATAAAGAAAGGGAAATAAAGAGTTAGTATTTTCGAAAAGCATTTGAAAGAGAAAAATATTTGAATATGATTGTAAGATCTAAGCAATCTATAAGTTATAGGAAACCCGAATTTTTCATTCTTAACCTTAGTCTCTATTCAAAAATTGTTATCAAATTAAAGTAAGGAGTCAAATTGTACTTCTCATCTAGTCTATTACTTTACCCTAAGTCATATGCACTTGTGACTGTGAAAGTTTTGACTAAGGTTCATTAACTCTAACTCTTTTGCCTATTTATTTGTATATATATATATATTTTTTTTGTGGGATTATTCCTTAGTTCTATTAGGCTTTCTAATCTGCCCATGTAACGAGCCTTTAATCGATGACTCCCAAACCAGACGGTCTTAGGGCACCAGGTGAGAAAAACACCCCTAGGACTTAAGGACTCGAGCAGACAAGGCCACAAAACTAAGGATTTTATTATATGAACCTCTTTTAGGCGTGAATACTTATGCTTTATTAGGCACAAATACCCAGCTTAATCAGAGGATTTTTTTTTCTTTTTTCAAACTTATCTAATCATCTTTCGCGTAAATACTAAGGCTTGCTTAGGCCAAAGCACCTAGCTAATCAATAATTAGATTTGTTTATCTCTTTCCTTTATATATATATATATATTTTTTATAAGGCATAAGAATCTTTGTTTTTGAACCCTAAGTGTGTAAGTGTATGAAGTGTGCATATTTCATCAAGGTAAAGATCAAGACCAAATTACTTTGACAAATTATCTTCCTAACCCTAAAATCAAACAAATGATCTTATTTTGACCAAGTATAAGAAATCCTAATTTGGATTTTCCTATTCCTTAAAATTAACTTAATTTCTTACAAAAATAAGTCAAAATATTGTTTCTATTTTTCAAAAAGTTTTAAAAGTAAAAAAATGTCAATTTTTTTTATTTATTTTTTTTATTTTAAAGAAAAAGAAAGTTATGTTAGACCCTCCCCCACACCTATCTCATGCATTGTCCTCAATGTATGAATTAATGCATAGATGCATGAAAAAGACGAAAGGGAAGGAAAAGGTTACCTTAAGGTGGTGGTTCCGGTGGTGGTCTGATTGGTCCACGAAACGCGGCCCAATCAACTTTTCTTGGGTCTCGGAGGAACCCACCAAAAGTATCTTTAATATAACCCACTAAAAAGATAAATCCATTAAGAATTTTTATTAAAAATTTAACCCCATCTAATTTCCAAGTACCATAATTGATTTCGGAGTCAAATTTGTCAACCACCTCGTCCCGGAATGGAGTATGAAATGATAGAACAGTTGACTTGGACTCAGGAAGGACAGGAACTAATACCGACTCAGGAAGGTGACTTAAGTCAAGTAAGGGTTCAGGAGTCGAAATAGGTTCAAAAATTGGGTCCAAGTCAAGAAATTGAAACTCCAGTCCACATGTATTTTCTAACAATGGAATGTGACTTAATGTGGGTGATTCCAGTTCATGAATGATAGGTGGAGGAATCAAAACTGACTCTAAAACATTACTTAAGTTTGGTAACACAACAGGAGTCAAGATTGATTCAGAAAGTTGAACTGGATTACAGATATGAGAATCTAGGTCACATATCTCATTGACTTCAATATCAAAAAATTGAGAACTTGCCAATTTGTCAATAGGATCTTCAAGAGTGTATAATTGGTCAAGTTCAATATGATCCTCACAGATGGGTGATTCAATTTCATTATGAATTGGTACAGGATCCAATGTTGACTCCGGGAAAAGATTGAAGTCAGGTGAAGATACCGGAGTCATTATTGAATCAGGAAATAAATTGAATCACTAAGTTCTAGTTCATGATCATATTCATCTTCAAGTTCTATTTCAGGCAAGGGATAACTTGCCAAACTATTAATTTTATTTGGAGTTTGGGCAAGTTCAAAAGGTTGTTCTGAAATAGAATCTTGATTTCCAAAACTACATGACTCATCGGCTCTAACAGAATGGTAAGTGACATCAGGACGGTGGGAACGTAGAGATTCGACCATCATATCTATGTCACGATTTCTAGCATTTTGAGCATGAGTCATGGCTTCTAGCATCTTTTCATAGTTGATGGGTTCATTGTCTTGTTGAAAAGATGAAGAGTTGTTTTGGAAGTGGTATTGAAATTGTGAGTCCATCAGATTTAGTGATTGTTGTTTGGACTCACGCATACTCCGTTCCAAAATTGATGGTTTTCTTATTTTGGACGGGTGGAACTGAGTATGAATCTTGAACATAATGTGGACTGGGTGGAGAAGGAGGACAAGGTGGTTGGAAATTATGCTCGGGGGAGGTGAATCCCCACTGACTCGGTGAAGAGTTGAAATTATTATGGACATTATAGTTATTAGATGGGGGACATGGGTTATATTGATTCGGATAAGACCAATCCGGCACACTAGGTTGGTTAAAATCATGATATGCCGGGTTGGTAATATCCGAAAATGAAGTCGGTGTGTAATATGGATTATTATTGTAGTTGAAAAAATTATTATTAGAGTCCATATCGCACAATAGAATACAAACAAAGAAAAACAAACAAATAAACAAACAAGAAGAAAAAATTCTAGCCTAAGTTAGGGTAGACTTAGGACCTAGACGACTCCTAACTGGTTAGACTGTCCACGGGAGGTCTAATGTAGACTTTAACCACAAGCTAATCAGCCAGGTCAGGGCAAGGTTGGTGGGAGGTTTTTCGTCAAGACGTTCCTTAATTAAATAACCACCAACCTTCGGGCTTTCGGCCCTCAATCCCTTTCCTAGACACTGATTTTGCAGGAGTTAGATTCCAACATTTTTCCCCCTTAGGATAATCTCCTAATTGAGTCCGAGATGTCCCTAGGGCCAACGTCTACTCATTTTAAGTTAGGCTTGGGTTAGTGAGTGCTTGGAGATGGTTTTTGGGCTAAGGAAGGGTGATCAAATCCCCACCTTATCTTGATTTGGGTTTTGCCCTTAGAATTGATTCGTGCAAGTGTGCAAGATATAGGAAAGTAGCATTCAAAAGCAAAATCACCCAAGAATGTTTCCTAAACTATATGCTATGCATACATACCTTGTCTCCAGCTCTCTTCAACAGTAAAGTAAAAGAATTGAAAAGACTTGTGCCTAGAATGCAAATGTCTAATCAATTTTTAACTTTCAACGAATCTTTTACTGTTGATTATTAGCAGGCTTATGTTATGGCATATAAGAAAAATTAAAGTTGCAGCAAACTAGAATTTGTAAACTAAGCAGCCCTGCAAAAAGCTGTTAGTAGTCAACTCGTCCTTGCCGCGGATCCGCGGCTTTTGCCGTGGAAATGCGGCAATTCAGAGGGCCCTTGGTCTCTGCTTTTTGGAGCAGAGGCCCAAGGCCACTTGTATGTCAGTGCAATAATAATCTTCTGCTTTGCTTGCCCTGTAACCTGCAACAGAGAAGAAAAATCGTTTAGTTCTAAAAGATTTGCAAGAAAAATTCAGATTTCAAAAAAAACATGTTACCCTCCCCGGCAACGGCGCCAAAATTTGATTGATGCTAAACCTGCACAAAAAATACGAGATTATAGAACTTAAAAAGAGAATGTGCGAGTGCTCAATTCTTCCGCTATAGCAAGTGGCTAATGCGGGTCGTGATCCACAAGGAGGGTTTGCGATGGAAGCTTTACGGTTCTTTATTGAAATCGTTAAGAAAATAAGCGAAAGTTCTTCTCTGTTTTATAGTTATAAAAATGAAAAAGAAAGTTAATGGTTAAAGTTAAGAAGAAAGTGAAAGATTGAAGAAGGTGGAAAATTAGAAAACAATAAAAGCGACTATGTACAATGAAGTGGAAAGAAGATAAAGTTGAAGATGTAGTGATTTAATTTACAGAAATAAAAAAGAAAAGAAAACAAATATTTACCTTCTTTTCACCAAAAGCTTACCTTGAGTTCTTAGCAACGATTTTACCTTGAAGTGGAGGCATTCAGCGCATAGCCCATAAGAGTCGAGTGTTGGTCTCTTCCACATTACATCATCAAGATATGCAAGCATGAAATGATACGGAGAGACTCACAATTCCATCGTCATGAGCTATCGGTAGCACTCGCAAAGGCAAGGCTCTTTCGACGCTTTTAGACTCACTTGGAAGACAGTTGTACCAAAAAGAAAGGTAAAATAGAAAAGAAGAAGAGAACTAAAAAGAACATACAAGGAAATAGCATTGATTTGATTTCATAACAATCGAAGAAAAGAAATAAAACCTTACACCAATTGTCACTTTTAGCTCCAGCTTCAGTCTTGTTCTTCGATGAAAGTTGATCTCCTCAGAATTACATAAATGAACATTACAATTACATAAAAAGAAAAACAAAAACCTAAACTAAGAAATGAAAAAACTAGTCTAAAATCCTAATCTGCATTCGCCTCCTTTTGCCTTTGAGTGCAGGTATTTATAGGAGAAATGGAGGGGAGAGGTGGATATTCAGTTCTGATCTGCTGTTTGTTGGCTTGTTGATTGCTGAATATCTCTTAACAACTGACAGAATTAGAAGTAATGATCAACATAAGAGTTGTAGCTCTGTTAGTCTGCTTTCTGGATCATCTTGAATCATCAGAATTGAGATTCTGTAGCAAAAGTTATGATTCGAATACTAGAATGTATCCAGTCAGAATCTGAATCAAACTTGCTTGATCTTTGCTTCAACCGATCGATTCTGAGAGGATTCTTCTCAACCAGTTTTCAATCTCTTGATTTTTCCCTGATTTACTGAGTGTGAATTAATTCTGATTTAATTCAGAATTTTGGTGGGCTTTGGGCTCATTTCTCTTCATCTCCTTAAGGATTGGGCCTGCAAATAAATTAAACAAATAATTAGGACAATGCAGGCTTTTATTCTAAAATAAGTATGGAAATGTGACATTAAATATGCAACTTTAGTGAGCAATCACTTGTGCGAGACTTGATGATATAATGCGAACGGGGACTGAGCTCGGGCTTATGATCTATGCGTTGAACGCCTCCTAAACAAAGGTAGAACATGCAAGGTTTCCTGGTAATTCATCACTCAAATTAGGTAAGTATTTCTTCAACCTTCCTTCTTTTCTTTATTTTCTTTAGTATAGATCACCACCTCTTCCAAACCATTCTTTTTCGACTCATTTGTACATAGTCGCTTTCTTTCCCCTTTCTTTGTAAATAGTCATTTTCTGATTTTCTCCACCTTCTCCATCTATTGTTTTCTTTCTTTAACATAACTTTCTTTTCTTATTTTCTTAACTTAAAAAAAGAAGAACTCTCGTTTTGTTTTCATAACAATTTCAATAAAGAACGTAAACGCTTCTATCGCTAAACCCTCCTTGTGGATCACGACCCGCATAGCCACTTGCTATAGCGGTAAGAATTGAGCACTTGCAAATCTTCATTCTAAGTTCTGTAATTCCGTATTTTGTGTGCAGGTTTTGCCTCAATCAAATTTTGGCAAAATTTGATTGAGGCAAAACCTGCACACAAAATACGAAATTACAGAACTTAGAATGAAGATGTGCAAGTGCTCAATTCTTACCGCTATAGCAAGTGGCTATGCGGGTCGTGATCCACAAGGAGGGTTTAGCGATAGAAGCGTTTACGTTCTTTATTGAAATCTTTGTGAAAACCAAACGAGAGTTCTTCTCTGTTTTTATGTTAAGAAAATGGAAAAGAATTATGTTAAAGTTAGAAGAAAATGAGAGATGAAGAAGGTGGAAAAACTCAGAAAACGGCGAAAGCGACTATGTACAAATGATTATTTACAAGGAAGTGAAAAGGATGATTTAGAAGAGTATTGGATTTAATTTACAGAAATAAGAAAAGAAATAAAAACAATTGCTTATCTTCTTTTCACCAAAAGCTTACCTTGAGTCTTCAGCGACGATTTTACCTTGAAGTGGAGGCATTCAGCGCATAGCCCATAAGATTTGAGTATTGGTCTCTTCCACATTACATCATCAAGACTACTTCAAGAATGAAATGATACAGAGAGAGGCTCCATTCCATCGTCATGAGCTATCGGTGGCACTCGCAACAGCAAGGCTCTTTCGATGCTTTTAGACTCACTTGGAAGACAATTGTACCAAAAGGAAAATAAAAATAGAAAAGAAGAAGAAGAAGACTAAAAAGAAGTACATATACAGAAAGAACATCGATTCGATTTCATAACAATCAAAGAAAAGAAATAAATCTTACACCGGTGTCACTCCAGCTCAAGCTTCATTCTTGTTCTTCGATGAAAGTCTGATCTCCTCTTATTTACATAAATGAAAATTACAATTACATGAAAAAGAAAAATAAAAACCTAAACTAAGAAATGAAAAATAGTCTAAATCCTATCTCTGCATGGTCGTCCATTTTCAGCACAAAGAATGGCCTTTTATAGGCAGAAAACCCAGTAAGCAGGATCCCGGGGAGGTCGGGGGAGCAAACGCTCCCCCTAACTCCCCAACAATGCCGCGGAAACGCGGCTTTTGCCGCGTTTCCGCGGCCAGGTGGCCACACCCTGTTGGTGGGTTGCCCTGATTTCGCCCTCTGACTTTATCTGGAGTTGGTTTTTCAGTTTGAGTCCCGGATTCTGACGAAATGGCCTTGGATTCTTGGCTTTAACCGATCGATTCTGAGAGGATTCTTCTCAACCGGTTTTCAACCTCTTGATTTTGCCCTGATTTACTGAGTACAAATTAATTCTGATTTAATTCAGAATTTGGTGGGATTTGGGCTCATTTCTCTTCAACTCCTTAAAGATTGGGCCTGCAAATAAATCAAACAATTAATTAGGACAATGCACACTTTTATTCTATAATAAGTATGGACATATGATATTAAATATGCAACATTAGCGACCAATCACACCCCCATACCTATCTTTTGCTCGTCCTCGAGCAAAACAACTAAACTATACTAAGGATTATTAGACCACTTTCGCAGGTCACGCGATTGCACTGAGCATGTGCAACAAGCCGTTAAACCTCTAGGTTTCCCCTAGAGGACGAGTTTTGTCTCGTGAGGGTTTTCAGCGGATTGCACCCACAAAATCCATAAAGAAAGAGAAATAAAGAGTTAGTATTTTTGAAAGGCATTTTGAAAGAGAAAAATATTTGAAATATAATTGTAAGATCTAAGCAATCTATAAGTTATAGGAAGACTGAATTTTCATTCCTAAACTTAGTCTCTATTCAAAAATTTTTTATCAATCAAAGTAAGGAGTCAAATTGTGCTTCTCATTTAATCTATTATTTTACCCTAAGTCATATGCACTTGTGACTGTGAAAATTTTGACTAAGGGTTCATTAACTCTAACTCTTATACCTTATTTATATATATATATATATATATATATATATATATATATATATATATATATATATTTGGTGGTATTATACCTTAGTTTTATTAGGCTTTCTAATCTGCCCATGTAACGAGCCTTTAATCGATGACTCCCAAACCAAACGGTCTTAGGGCACCGGGTGAGAAAACACCCCAAGGACTTAAGGACTCGAGCAAACAAGCTCACAAAACTAAGGATTTTATTATATGAACCACTTTTAGGCGTGAATACTTATGCTTTATTAGGCACAAATACCCAGCTTAATCAGAGGATTTTATATATTTTTTTTCTTAAACTTATCTAATCATCTTTCGCATAAATACTAAGGCTTGCTTAGGCCAAAGCACCTAGCAATTCAATAATTAGATTTGTTTTTTTTAAACTTATCTAATTATATTTCGCATAAATACTAAGGCTTGCTTAGGCCAAAGCACCTAGCTAATCAATAATTAGATTTGTTTATTTTTTTTTATATTTTTTTTATAAGGCATAAGAATCTTTGTTTTTGAACCCTAAGTGTGTAAGTGTATGAAGTGTGCAAATTTTGGCGCCGTTGCCGGGGAGAGTAACGTTTTTATTGAAATCTGAATTTTTATTGAAAATTTTTTAGAACTAAAACGAATCTTCTTCTCTGTTGCAGGTTAAAAGGCAAGCAAAGCAAGAAATTAAAGTTGTAGTAACATATAAGTGGCCTTGGGCCTCTGCTCTAGAAAGCAGAGACCAAGTGCCCTCTGCTTTGCCGCGGATCCGCGGCCAACGCCGCGAAAACGCGGCAAAAAGGAGTGGACTACTAACTGTCTTTTTGCAGGGCTTCTTGCTTTTCAAATTCTAGTTTTCTGCAACTTTACTTTTTCTTATATGCCATCACATAAGCCTGCTAATAATCAACAGTAAAATATTTGTTGAAAGATAAAAAATTGATTAGACGTTTTCATTTTAGGCACGTGTCTTTTCAATTCATTTATTTTTACTGTTGAAGAGTGCTGGAGCAAGGTACGTTCGCATTGCATGTAGAATAGGACTCATCTCTTGGTTGATTTTTATCGCTTTGAGTGAATCTTATTTACATATCCTGTACACTTGCACAAACTGATCTTAAGGGCACCACCGATTAACAAGATAAGGTGGGGATTTAATCACCCTTCCTTAGCCCAAAAATCAGATTCCAAGCACTCACTAACCCAAGCCTAACTTAAAATGAGTAGACGTTGGTCCTAGGGACATCTCGGACTCAATTAGGAGATTATCCTAAGGGGGAAAGGTGTTGGAATTTGACTCTTGTCAAATCAGTGTCTAGGAAAGGGATTAAGGGCCGAAAGCCCGAAGGTTGGTGGTTATTTAATTAAAGAACGTCTTTGATGGAAAACCTCCCACCAACCTTGCCCTGACATGGCTGATTAGCTTGTGGTCAAAGTCTGCATTGGACCTCCTGTGGACAGTCTAACCAGTTAGGAGTCGTCTAGGTCATAGGTCTACCCTAACTTTGGTTAGAATTTTTTCTTTTTCTTTTTCTTTGTTTATTTGTTTGTTTTTCTTTCTTTTTATTTGTATTCCATTGTGTGATATGGCCTATAATAACAATTTTTTCAACTTCAATAATAATCCATATTACACATCAAACTCTTTTTCGGATATTACCAACCCGGCATATCATGACTTTAACCAACCTAGTGTGCCGAATTGGTCTTATCCGAATCAATATAACCCATGTCCCCCATCGTATGACTACAATTTCCATAACGATTTCAACTCTTCACAGAGTCAGTGGGGATTCACCTACCTCGAGCATAATTTTCAACCAACTTGTCTCCCTTATCCACCTAGTCCACAATATCCCCAAGAGTCATACTCAGTTCCACCAGTCCAAAATAGAAAACCATCAATTTTGGAAAGGAGTATGCGTGAGTCCAAACAACAATCACAAAATCTGATGGACTCACAATTTCACTACCACTTCCAATACAACACTTCATCTTTTCATCAAGACAATGAATCCATCAATTATTAAAAGATGCTTGAAGCCATGACTCATGATCAAAATGCTAGAAATCGTGACATAGATATGATGGTCGAATCTCTACGTTCTCACCGTTTGACCAGTTCTGATGTCACTAGCCATTCTGTTAGAGCCGAAGAGTCATGTAGTTTTGGAAATCAAGATTCCATTTCAGAACAACCATTTGAACTTGCCCAAACTCCAAATGAAATTAATAGTTTGCCAAGTTATCCCTTACCTGAAATAGAACTTGAAAATGAATATGATCATGAACTAGAACTTAGTGATTCAATTTTACTTCCTGATTCAATAATGACTCCGGTATCTACACTTGATTTCAATCTTTTCCCGGAGTCAACATTGGATCCTGTACCAATTCATCATGAAATTGAATCACCAATCTTTGATGATCATATTGAACTTGACCAATTTTATAATCTTGAAAATCCCATTGATAAATTGGCAAGTTCTCATTTTTTTGATATTGAACTCAATGAGATATGTGACCTAGATTCCCAAATCTGTGATTCAGTTCACCTTTCTGAATCAATATTGACTCCTATTTTGTTACCAAACTTGAGAATATTTTAGAGTCAGTTTTGATTCCCCAACCTATCATTCTTGAACTTAAATCACCAATATTAAGTCACATCCCATTGTTAGAAAATACATGTGGACTTGAGTTTCAACTTCTTGACTTGGACCCAATTCCTGAACCTATTTCGACTCTTGAACCTTCACTTGACTTAAGTCACCTTCCTGAGTCGGTGTTAGTTTCCGTACTTCCTGAGTCCAAGTCAAACATTCTATCACTTCACACTCATTTCTGGGACGAGGTGGTTGACAAATTTGACTCCGAAATTTGTTATGGAATTTGAAAATTAGATGGGGTCAAATATTTAATAAAAATCCTTTATGGATTCATAATTTTAACGGGTTATATTAGTGAAACTTCTGGTGGGTTCCTCCGAATCCCACGAAAAGTCGATTGGGCCACGTTTCGTGGACCAATCAGACCACCACCGGAACCACCACCTTAAGGTAATATTTTCCTTCCCTTTCTTTTTTTTCATGCATCTATGCATTAATTCATACATTGAGGATAATGCATGAGATAGGTGTGGGGGAGGGTCTAACATAACTTAGGTTTTCTTTTTTATTAAAAACTTTTTGAAAATAGAAATAATATTTTGACATATTTTTTGTAAGAAATTAAGTTAATTTTAAGGAATAGGAAAGTCTAAATTCGGATTTCTTATACTTAGTCAAAATATGATTATTTGTTTGATTTTTAGGGTTAGGAAAAAAATTTGTCAAAGTAATTTAGTCTTGATCTTTACCTGGATGAAATATGCACACTTCATACACTTACACACTTAGGGTTCAAAAACAAAGATTCTTATGCCTTATAAAAAAATATAAAAAAATAAACAAATCTAATTATTTAGCTAGGTACTTTGGCCTAAGCAAGCCTTAGTATTTATGCGAAAGATAATTAGATAAGTTAAAAAAAAGATAAACAAATCTAATTATTGATTAGCTAGGTGCTTTGGCCTAAGCAAGCCTTAGTATTTATGCGAAAGATGATTAGATAAGTTTAAGAAAAAAATATAAAATCTTATGATTAAGCTGGGTATTTGTGCCTAATAAAGCATAAGTATTCACGCCTAAAAGTGGTTCATATAATAAAATCCTTAGTTTTGTGGCCTTGTTTGTTCGAGTCCTTAAGTCCTTGGGGTGTCTTCTCACCCGGTGCCCTAAGACCGTTTGGTTTGGGAATCATCGATTAAAGGCTCGTTACATGGGCAGATTAGAAAGCTTAATAGAACTAAGGAATAATACCACCAAAAAAAAATATATGTATAAATAAATAAGGCATAAGAGTTAGAGTTAATGAACCCTTAGTCAAAATTTTCATGATCACAAGGTGCATATGACTTAGGGTAAAGTAATAGACTAGATGAGAAGTACAATTTAACTCCTTACCTTGATTGATAACAAATTTTTGAATAGAGACTAAGTTTAGGAATGAAAAATTCAGTCTTCCTATAACTTATAAATTGCTTAGATCTTACAATTATATTTCAAATATTTTCGCTTTCAAAATGCCTTTCGAAAATACTAACTCTTTATTTCTCTTTCTTTATGGATTTTATGGGTGCAATCCGCTGAAAACCCTCACGAGACAAAACTCGTCCTCTAGGGAAACCTAGAGGTTTAACGGCTTGTTGTACATGCTCAGTGCAATCGCGTGACCTGCGAAAGTGGTCCAATAATCCTTAGTATAGTTTAGTTGTTTTGCTCGAAGACGAGCAAAAGATAGGTATGGGGGTGTGATTGGTCACTAATGTTGCATATTTAGTATCATATTTCCATACTTGTTATAGAATAAAACTTTGCATTGTCCTAATTAATTGTTTGATTTATTTGCAGGCCCATTCTTTATGGAGATGAAAAGAAATGAGCCCAAAGCCCACCAAAATTCTGAATTAAATCAGAGTTAATTCGCACTCAGTAAATCAGGGCAAAATCATGAGGTTGAAAACCGGTTAAGAAGAATCCTCTCAGAATCGATCGGTTAAAGCCAAGAATCCAAGGCCATTTCGTCACACTCCGGGACTCAAACTGAAAATCCAACTACAGATAAAGTCAGAAGGCCAAACCAGCGCGACCCACCAACAGGGTGTGGCCACCTGGCCACACCCTGGCCGCGGACACGCGGCAAAAGCCGCGTTTCCGCGGCAAAGTTGGGGAGTTAGGGGAGCGTTTGCTCCCCCGATCTCCCCGGGATCCTGAATGATGGGTTTTTGCCTATAAAAAGGCAGTCTTTGCGCTGAAAAATGGACGACCATGCAGAGATAGGATTTAGCCTAGTTTTCATTTGTAGTTTAGGTTTTTCTTTTCTTTATTATGTAATTGTAATGTGTATGTAAGCTTAGGATTAGATGATGATTCATGTAAGTAAGAGAGAGAGGCATATGTTGAGAGTGACACCGATGTACCCTCCTCCTTTCTTCCATCGTTTCAAGCAATAAAAGATAACATTTTTATGTTCTTCTTTACTTTCATTTTCTTTTGTTTTCGTCTTCCTCTTCTACTTTACCTCATTTGTTTTTGTTGAGTTTACAAGTGAATTCCAAAGCACAAGTATAACGATGTTATGTGAGTGCCAATGATAGTTCATGAAGACGTTCTCCTCCTCAAGACGTATCACTTCATGCTTGTGCGAGACTTGATGATATAATGCGAACGGGGACTGAGCTCGGGCTTATGATCTATGCGTTGAACGCCTCCTAAACAAAGGTAGAACATGCAAGGTTTCCAGGTAATTCATCACTCAAATTAGGTAAGTATTTCTTCAACCTTCCTTCTTTTCTTTTATTTCTTTAGTATAGATCACCACCTCTTCCAAATCATTCTTTTTCGACTCATTTGTACATAGTCGCTTTCTTTCCCCTTTCTTTGTAAATAGTCGTTTTCTGATTTTCTCCACCTTCTCCATCTATTGTTTTCTTTCTTTAACATAACTTTCTTTTCTTATTTTCTTAACTTAAAACAAAGAAGAACTCTCGTTTTGTTTTCATAACGATTTTAATAAAGAACGTAAACATTTCTATTGCAAAACCCTCCTTGTGGATCACGACCCGCATAGCCACTTGCTATAGCGGCAAGAATTGAGCACTTGCACATCTTCATTCTAAGTTCTGTAATTCCGTATTTTGTGTGCAGGTTTTGCCTCAATCACACGTGTATGCCGTGTATGGTGTGCATGCATAGTTGGAACTTGTTTCTTGCGAAACATGAATTCCAACCGTGTATGGTTCATGGCACAATGGCTCAAAGTGGAGCCTAAACATGCAACACTCTTCTTAAGCATAGATATATCATTTTCAATTATAGAAGAGGTGCATGCAATAGGTAAGCTAGATGGTGAAGCTACACTAGCATGGCAAACATGAGAATCAATATCATGTTTCAAAGAAATGTTCTTCTTAGAAACCAAATCTAATTCCTTTGAAATAGAAACAATTTTCATTTTTAACGATTCATTTTCTTTTACAACAAAATCAACTTTTGAAGATAAAGCCTTATTTTTCTTTAACACTTCATTGCAATCATTTTTATTTTTCAAAATTTTATTTTCATTTAGAGCAAGATCAAGTTGGGACTTAAGTGAGTCACGTTCACTTGAAATCTCATCCCTTTCTTACAAAGCAATCTCAAGTCTAGAAGATAAATTTTTATTTTCTTCTTTTAATCCAAAACTATCCTTTTTCAAAAGTTTATATTTTGAAATCAAATTTTCACAATTTTTAGCTAGTTCATTATTTAAGGCATGTGCATCCATACACTCATTACAATAAGAACTAGTACTAACATTTAGTTGAGTATCCAAATGTACCTCAAGGGAGTCATTCCCTTGGACCATGAAGCAGCGTTCGTCAGACTTATCTCGACTAGATTTCCTCTTCTTATTGATAATCGTTTGTAGCTCGGGAGATGTCAAAATGTTCCACACTGCAAAAGCGGAATCATAATGAGAAAACACATGTAAATATTCTTTATCAAGAGATGCTCTAAGTGCCTTTAGGGCTAGTGCATTGGCCTCTATATGCTTGCTATCACTAAGGTAGGATTCCTTGGTAATGGCAAGGTAAACTTTGTAACCTAGAGCTTTTAAATGGCAACTCATAAGAACCTTCCATATATCAAGTCTAGAGATATCAAACATGGGAGGGACATCCATGAGTGCAAACTATATGTGTGCAAATGCAAATGGTAGATTAGCAAACCAAGATCACACTCCTAGGTGGTTAAACCTAATATCAGGAGAGTAGGCTCTGATACCAATTGAAAGTACAGGGGGGGTGAATAGGTGTACGACTAATCTATGAACAATAATGCGAAAGTTAAAACTTAATTGCAACACACTTAGTGTAACTAACGAGTGTAGCCGAATTTTCGAAGGGCTGAAGGCTCTGGACTCCTCTTGATTCCTCTGAATAAGAGTTGAGGTGCTATATGAAGCTCTTGTGGTTAAACACAAGTGAGGCACACACAATCAAACACAAGCATGTATATGATATGACAATATGAAATAATGCACAATGTAAGAGAGAGAGAGTTAGAGAAAGTGGATCAATCGCAAACACCAAGATTTGTTTCGAGGTTCGAGCACCCAGCTCTACGTCCCCGCCTTCACACAGAAGGATTTTCATTAACTCGTCCACACAGGACTTCCCACACAGGAAACCTCCACTGAGGATTTGGGATAATTACAATTGGGAGTACACAACTCCTCTCTCCAATAAATATAACCTCTACACTTAGAGGCAAGGCACAAAGCCAAACAAAGATCAACCTCACAAATGAGGGATAGGCACAAATCCACACAAACACAATCACCTCACACTTGAGGTATTCCACCACAATCTCCACCTCTCACTAGAGGGAGCCAATACCACTTCCACTATCACCTCACACTTGAGGGATACAACTCAATCACCTTTCACTAGAGGGATATCACAAAGATGGAAGGTTTACAACTTAGTAATCACAAATACCACAAACCAATTTCTTTTCCACAAAACAAAGATCCTAATAGATAGGATAGTAGATAAGCTCAAGGGTGAGAAAATAAAGTGTTTGGAAATGAAAACAACAAAGAAAAACACTTGAAAAAATCACAAGATAAATGTTGAAATAAAGATCAAAAACAATTCTCAAATACTCTCTTTTTCTTTGAATTTTCCAACACTTTAAAATAAATAAAGATGAAATCTTTTGGCTCTAAAACTCTTTTGAAAACTTGTATTAAAACACTTGAGAAGATAGAAATTTTAGCTCTTGAAATTCTTATTAAAAGCAACTCTTGAATGGGGTATTTATAACCTCTAAGAAAATCTGCCCGTTGGCAGCTGAAAAGGGCCAGAATGTCCTTCCGGTCGACCGGCTGGTCGACTGGCCAACGGTCAAAAAAGTGACCGTTGAGCCTTCCGGTCGACCGCCCGGTCGACCGTGCCAGATCCAGAGAGTAACTGCTCTTTGGCCGGTCGACTGGGCCAAAGCTCACGGTCGACCGCACCCACCCGAGAGTGGGGTGACTTCAGTCGGTAGACCGCACGGTCGACCGGCCAAGCCAACTTGGCCTTTGTGCACGTCTCATGCACATCGGTCGACCGGGTCGGTCGACTAACTACTGGTCCGGTCGACCGTCCTGGTCGACCGCCAGAGCCTGGCAGGGATATTTTCAGGATTTAAAAACTTAGGTTTTTAACTTCAATTAAATCCCATAAAATCACATAAATTCCACAAAAATCAGTTCTTGTATTATCTTTGAAATACAAACATGTTTGAGTAAAAATCAAATCATGTTACAAACATTTTGAACCATTTTTGTCACTTGAAAGATTTTCCTTAAACCAAATTCTGTATTTTCCAAAACTTGTATTTTTGAAATGGAAATCTGATTTTCCCAAAACACATGTAAGTACAAAAACATGATTTTTAACAACTTTGAAGCATATTGTATATAGATAGAATCCAATATACATATAAAGATTTATATCTATGTTTTTGACGTTAAATCCAAAAATAAGTTTTGTTTAAATACAAAACTCCAAACTCATGAAGTAGAATATCAAAATAAGTTTTTTTAAATAGATGAAGCATAGATGTATATAGATCAACTCTATTATACATTAAACTATGAAACTTGTTTTGATTCTATCTATTCATGAAAATCAAGATTGGTTAAACCGAAAACCAAAACAATAAACATGAAACGTGTGTGTTGTGAACTTGAGCATATCACACTATCTAATCTTTACAATGGATCTAAACTAAATCTTAAACTAAACAAACCGAAACCTTCTTGCAGAACGCCGTCTCCAAGTCGACTCAATCCAAACGCGATCCAACGAGCTTGACTCCAACAGAGTGCTAGATGTGAACTTGACGCTCGAGCTCTTGAATCACCATGTGAAAGCTCTAAAACACCTTTCTTGAAGATAATCACCTACTAATATCTTGGTTAAATATCTGAAACTAAATATCACAAGATTATTAGTAAACTATAACTACATGAGTTAATCATCATCAAAACTAGAGTGGAAGGCCTCTGGGCCAACAATTTGATGGTTTGTAAAAGTGATTTTTTTCTAGATTGCACAAACGCATGACTAACTTTCTACTAAATGCTCCCACTAATCTCTAACTTCTTAAAGATGCACCCTCATGATGGATCATAGACATGTATTACCTTTATGCATAGGAACTATTCACATTGGAACCGAATGAAAGTCCTTCCTTTAACTTAGCTTCACACGACAAAACTTGAACATTCCCTTATCAAGATCCAATAGGAGGCGAGAATAAGGGAAGACAAAAGTGCACTAATGGTATCGGCAAAGTTAAAATGAAAATCTCTAACTTAAAAAAACAAGTAAAGCATATAATCCATAGATCATCAAAACCCGTTAAGCATGAAATATAAGAAGGCGAATACTTGTATGTAAATTAGAGTTATAACCCTCGTCTTAAGATATCATAGCGCTTGTTTGCACAAGACTTATTTGACACTATTGACTCATTTGGGTTTATTAATCAAGTTGTTAGAGATTAGTGGGTTAGTAGTTATTTAGCCATATAATGGAAGAGTTAGTTAGACATGGTAGTAAAGGAAACAAAAAAAGAAAAGAAGTAAAGAGAAAGGGAGTTACACTAAAACAAGAAAGTAAAAGCAAATGGAAAACACAAGTAAATAGAAAGAACAAAGAGAATTAATTACTTGTATTAGCTTGTCACCCTTCAAATATAACTCTTACACACTCTCTCTCTTTCACTCTAATGGCTAAAACTAAAACTAGAAGAAGAAAGAAACAACAACTACAATCCTAAAAACAAGATAACAACAATACTCTAAACTCTGGATCTGCTTCTCTTCTGACCCCAGTGGGGTTATTTATAGGCACCAGGGGAAAGGGGGCCAAGGGGACGACCCCTGGCCCAAAGCCCGTGCGCGCCTGCACCCGTGCGGTCGCGAAAACGCGGCCCTGGTTTTGGGCAGCGTGTCATCCTGTCTGTCCCCTATCAGGTGGATCTTCTAGTTTTTGAATTTGATGCCCTGGGCTGACAAAATCTCCTCTCTAAGGTTAATGGCTACTTGGTAGGCTTTTAATCATCCATTGAATAGTGATTTAAGGTTTTCTTCTTCATTTGCACACCATGGACCTAGGATCAAGCAAGCAAAGCTTTATTAGCAGAATTTTATATTAAATAATTATGCGGATGTGATAAAAATTATGCAAACTTAGAGACTAATCAGGGAGCTTTTTCAAGCTCTTTCACATTTTTTTTAAAATAACTCATATGTTTTGTCATCATCAAAAAGGGGGAGATTATTGGCCCAAGGTTGCATTCACTCATTTTTATGGTTTTGATGATAACAAAACATATATAATTATTTGTACTAATCAAGTTTAAGTGTTTAAAATTATTTCAGGGTTCTAAGGATTCAAGAGGTTTCTTCCTCTAAAGGAAGGTGTTATAGACTCAAGAAGACTCAAATACGGGATCAAAACTCAGCACACTCAAATGACGCAAATGAAGAAGCCCGATTGAAGATCTTGTAGTCACCTAGACCCTTGTAAGGTTTTAGTATGTTAAGAGTAAGAATATGATAAAAGTGCTCAAGAAGTTACACACACAAAAATACACATTTCAAAAATACAAGTTTTGGGTAGTATTGGTTTTGTTGCATATTTGGTATTTATAAATATTTCATAATGTTCATATTTTTATATCAAGTTTAGAACATGTATTTTATTTCCTATACTATGCTACATTACCCTCAAACCAATACAAAATATTTTAAAAATATTTTAAAGTTCAAGAATCTGTTTAAAGTTTATTCAGGCCATAACGGTTGACCGGCCGGTCGACTGTAGCTGTTTCAGGCCAAAACGGTCGACCGGTCGGTCGATCGGGCCTTTTGGCCGTGGGCGTTCACGTTTGTGTACGTTTGTCGGTCGACCGGGTCGGTCGACCGGCAACCCTTGCGGTCGATCGATCGGTCAACCAACTACATGGGCCTCACTCTCTATTTGTGTCGGTCGCCCAACTGTTCAAAAATTTCTTTTTAAAATGACCTGCGGTCGACCGGAGCCAACGGCTATATTTTAAGTGACGTGTCGGTCGACCGGCAGTCGTCCAGGTTGGCATAACAGATACATTTCGATTTTTTTTGATTTTAATAAGTTTCAACAGTCATTTTATGTTTCCAAGAGGTCAAACTCACCTCAAATCACCTGACTTCACTCTTGAATGTTGTTCATCCCTTGCCTATAAATAAAGGGCATGGGTTTTGATTTTTAACAAGAAAAATATATCTAAGTTTTCAAGAGTCTTCAAGAGAGAAGTATTTTATATCTTTCCATTTCAAAGTTCTTCTTTTCAAATGCTTTTTCAGTTGGTTTTTAAGTCTTGCAAATCTCTTCAACTGATTTTCTTCTCTCACTTAGCTTCTTGAGCTTAAAATCATATTCCACTCTATAAGAAGTTGTAGGAGAGTGTTTGTGGTCTTCCTAAATTACCAAGTGACTTGTATTCTATTGAGTTGTGGTTCCTCTCGTGTGGAGGATCGTATTGTTGGAGTTGGGTACTCCGGTCTTGAGTAGACCAAGTTGTAATCCCTTGGGTGTAAAGTTCCTTTGTGAAAGTTCCCTTTGTGGATATAGTGGAAATCCTTCATAGTGGTGAAGGCGGGGACGTAGAGCAGTGGCTCGAACCTCGATTGCGATTGATTTCTTCTTGCTCTTCATTGCTTTACACTCTTATACTTGTGATACTATTTGTCTTATTTTTCAATATTGCATTCATTTCATCTTCTTGCATTTTTGGTCTATACTCATATCAATAAGGAAGCAATTAAGCACCTCAACTCATCATCTAGAAGAATCAAAGAGGAGAGATTCTAGAGCCCTTCATCGGGAATTCGGCTTCAATTTCTTATTGTGAGTGACCGCTTGCATCATGCATCTTAACTAGTTTTAAAAGTGCATTTGATTAGCATAAACACCTATTCACCCCCCCTCTAGGTGTTTTTCACTTCTTACCATTTACTAATGCTAGAACTGTTCCCTCGCTTGTAGTGGGGGTATAAACACTAAAATAATATAGAGAATTGATAATAAAATTTTCACTTTTTTAATATTTAAGTTAATATAATTGTTATATAATTTATAAATATTATTGATGATATCTTAATATTAGTTATATATTATTTATGAGTATTAGCTAATTAACATTAATAATATAATTTTAAGGGGATTTCGCTACAGCCCCTAGTTAAATCGTAATTAAAAAAAACATAGCTTCATAATTTTATTCGTGTCAGCCACCTCCTCTTATAAACCAACCAGATATGCCCACGTGTCAAGCGTAGAAGCGCTCCTCAGTAGCGAAAGACACAAATGCCTCGTAATAATCGCTTCGAAAAAGCGGACCGCATCGAAAATGCAGACTATTGGTACTCTATTTCTAGAGACTGCGACCATGGTCCCAGTCATCATAAAAATGTCATATTTCTGATCATAGTCCTCACAAAAATATCATATTTCTGAGGACTGCGATCTTGATCGCGTATCGCGTCCTCACAAAAATGCCTTATTTTTTAGTCTTTATGGGACTGCGACCATAATCAAGTCTCATTATTAGGACAAATTTTTTTGAGTCTTTATAAGATTGCGACCATAATTGCAATCCTCACAAAAATGCCTTATTTTTTAGTCATTATTAGGATTGCGACCATGATTGTAGTGAAATCACCTAGATGGGGGTAAATAGGTAATATCATAAATAGCACAAAAATTAAAACACAATTATAAACAATTACATCAACTAAGAAATGAAGCCATATACCCGGTGAATGGTCTGAACTTCTCCTCGTAATTTCTCTTAAAATAAGAATTGAAGTGCACAATTGCTTTCTTGATGTATAGAGAGTTCAAACACATTATATTGCAAGAGTAATAAAAACAAGTGTATTATTGCAATAAATAAAGGAGAGAGAGTTAAAAAGATTAAACACAAGCCATTCACAAACACAAGAATTTGTTATCGAGGCTCGAGTCACTTGCTTTACGTCTTTGCCTTCACCGCAATGAAAGATTCCACTATAATCGATCTCAATTACAATTGAACTTGATCCCACAAGATCTGGAGTCGCAACTCCACCTTACAGCCCTCCTTATAAGAGGAACTCTCAATGAACATGGTTTATAGAACTTGGTGATCTTCACAAAATCACAAACAATCTCTTTTACAACTTTCCTATAGCTCAATGTAGAGAATGATAGCTCAAGAAAAATGTGAGAAAAATAAAGAAGAAAGGGATTTTGAGTACTAGAACTAAAACTTGAAACTTTCGAAAACTCTTTGATTTTCTTTTGAAATTATTGATATCTTATTGTTCTTTAAACAATCTCTAAACATTCCTTTATATAGAAGAAGGTTAGAGACCTATTCTCAGCAAATCCCAGCAATTAAAACATGTTAAAAGCATTTAAAATTAGAAAATAGCCTTGGGAATGAACCTGGACTGATTTATGTAAAAAATAGTCATTATAGTACAAAACAGATTTGTTTGACTACCGGTGGTTGACCAGGCGGTGGACCGGCTAAGGCTAATATGAATTAGCCGTTGTCATCGATCGATCGGGCGGTCGACCGGCCAGAGTAGCACAGCTCAAAGTTGAACTCAGTACTGCCGATCGACCGTGCGATCAGCCGTTTAGAATGAGTTCATAAGACTCAATGCTACGGTCGACTGGGCAGTCGATGGGGCTTAGAGCCAAAGGCCAATGCGCGGGTTTGTATATGTCTAATCGACCGCTCGATCGACCACAGAGCCTTTGCTCTGCCATGCGATCGATTGACAGAAGCCCTAAAATTATATTTTCTTTGTTTATAAAAATATTTGTGAAATATTTGATACATTAATTAAATTACAGATTTATAAATCTTTTGTAAAACATAAAATAACTTGAAATATTTTGTATATATATATATTTCAAAAACAAGGTATATTTTTATAGTTTTTCTAAACATTTTCAAAAACTCAGACTATAAAAATTGATGTGCTTGTATGATCTTCTACATCAAACTTTAACAAACTTAAATCTTTACATATTTCAAGAGTGGATTCATCTATCAAAGTTTTGAAGTGGACCTTCAAATTTTGACTTCTTTGAGCTTGGTCACTCTTGAAAAACCTGTAT
Source organism: Agave tequilana (assembly GCA_038442645.1). Taxonomy (NCBI): domain Eukaryota; kingdom Viridiplantae; phylum Streptophyta; class Magnoliopsida; order Asparagales; family Asparagaceae; genus Agave; species Agave tequilana. The sequence continues at coordinate 23,964 of JAVJIF010024336.1, read as the reverse complement.
ATTAAAAACACTTTTAAGAAATTGGTAACTGATTGAGGCTAAACCTGCACACAAAATACAGAATTTTAGATTTAGAATGAAGATGTGTAAGTGCTCAATTCTTACCGCTATATCAAGTGGCTACGCGGGTCGTGATCCACAAGGAGGGTTTGCGAGGGAAGCGTTCAAAGTTTTTCTTATTGAAATCTTTTTGAAGACAAAATGAAAGTTCTTCTTTGTTTTTTAAGAAATAAAAAAGAAAAAGAATTATATTAAAGTTAGAAAGAAAACGGTAGAATGAGAAGGTGGAGAAAATCAGAAAACGATGAAAGCGATTATGTACAAATGAGTTGGAAAAGAAATGATGAAAGATTTGGAAGATGTGGTGAAAGAAATCGTGTTGGCGATCTATACTAGAGAAATAAAAGAAAAGAAAGAAGGTTGAAGAAATACTTACCTAATTTGATTGATGACTTACTTGGAAACCTTTGCATGTTTTACCTTGCTTTGGAGGCGTTCAACGCATAGATCATAGGATCGAGCTCAGTCCCCGTTCGCATTATATCATCAAGCGGCGCAAGAATGAAGTGATACAGATCTTGAGGAGGAGAACGTCTTCATGAACTATCGTTGGCACTCACACAACATCGTTATACTTATGCTTCTGGATTTACTTGCAAGCTCATCAAAAACAAAAGAGGTAAAGTAGAAAGAGTAAGAGGAAAACAAAAGACAACAAAAGTAAAGAAGAACATAAACATATTACCTTTTATTGCTTGAAACGATGGAAGAAAGGAGGAGGGTACATCGGTGTCACTCTCAACATCAGCCTCTCTCTCTTACTTACATGAATCTTTATCTAACCTAAGCTTACATACAAAGTACATATAAAGAAAAGAGAAACCTAAACTATAAGAAATGAAAATTAGGCTAAATCCTATCTCTGCAAGGTCGTTCCATTTTCAGCGCAAAGACTGCCTTTTTATAGGCAAAAACCCAACGTGCAGGATCCCGGGGAGATCGGGGAGCAAACGCTCCCCCTAACTCCCCAACCAAGCCGCGAAAACGCGGCTTGGGCCGCATTTTCGCGGCCATGGTGTGGCCAGATGGCCACACCCTGTTGGTGGGTTGCCCTGGTTTCGCTTTCTGCTTTTATCTTCAGTTGGTTTTTCAGTTTGAGTCCCGTATTGTGACGAAATGGCCTTGGATTCTTGGCTTTAACCGATCGATTCTGAGAGGATTCTTCTCAATCGGTTCTCACCTCTTGATTTTATCCTGATTCAGTGAGTGCGAATTAATTCTGATTTAATTCAGAATTTGGTGGGCTTTTGGGCTCATTTCTCTTCATCTCCTTAAGGAATGGGCCTGCAAATAAATTAAACAATTAATTAGGACAATGCAGATTTTATTCTATAATAAGTATGGAAATATGATACTAAATATGCAATATTAGCGACCAATCATACCCCCATACCTATCTTTTGCTCGTCCTCGAGCAAAACAACTAAACTATACTAAAGATTATTAGACCACTTTCGCAGGTCACGCGATTGCACTAAGCATGTGCAACAAGCCGTTAAACCTCTAGGTTTCCCCTAGAGGACGAGTTTTGTCTCGTGAGGGTTTTCAGCGGATTGCACCCATAAAATCCATAAAGAAAGAGAAATAAAGAGTTAGTATTTTCGAAAAGCATTTTGAAAGAGAAAAATATTTGAAATATAATTGTAAGATTTAAGCAATCTATAAGTTATAGGAAGACTGAATTTTTCATTCCTAAACTTAGTCTCTATTCAAAAATTTGTTATCAATCAAAGTAAGGAGTCAAATTGTACTTCTCATCTAGTCTATTACTTTACCCTGAGTCATATGCACCTTGTGATTGTGAAATTTTTACTAAGGGTTCATTAACTCTAACTCTTATGCCTTATTTATTTATATATATATACTTTTTTTTTTGGTATTATTCTTTAGTTCTATTAGGCTTTCTAATCTGTCCATGTAACGAGCCTTTAATCGATGACTCCCAAACCAAACGGTCTTAGGGCACCGGGTGAGAAAACACCCCAAGGACTTAAGGACTCGAGCAAACAAGGCCACAAAACTAAGGATTTTATTATATGAACCACTTTTAGGCGTGAATACTTATGCTTTATTAGGCACAAATACCCAGCTTAATCAGAGGAAATTTTTTCTCAAACTTATTTAATCATCTTTCGCATAAATACTAAGGCTTGCTTAGGCCAAAGCACCTAGCTAATCAATAATTAGACTTGTTCATTTTTCATAGATATTTTTTTCCTTTTCTTTTTTTTTTTTATATAAGGCATAAGAATCTTTGTTTTTGAACCCTAAGTGTGTAAGTGTATGAAGTATGCATATTTCATTAAGGTAAAGATCAAGACTAAATTACTTTGACAAATTTTCTTCCCAACCCTAAAAATCAAACAAATAATCTTATTTTGACCAAGTATAAGAAATCCTAATTTGGATTTTCCTATTCCTTAAAATTAACTTAATTTCTTACAAAAAATGTCAAAATATTGTTTCTATTTTCAAAAAGTTTTTAAAAGTAAAGAAAATGTTAATAATTTTTTTTAATAAAAAAAAAACTAAGTTATGTTAGACCCTCCCCCACACCTATCTCATGCATTGTCCTCAATGTATGAATTAATGCATAGATGCATGAAAAAGAAGAAAGGGAAGGAAAATGTTACCTTAAGGTGGTGGTTCCGGTGGTGGTCTGATTGGTCCACGAAATGCGGCCCAATCAACTTTTCGTTGAGTTCGGAGGAACCCACCAGAAATATCTCTAATATAACCCATTAAAATGATGAATCCATAATGGATTTTTATTAAATATTTGACCCCATCTAATTTCCAAATTCCATAATTGATTTCGGAGTCAAATTTGTCAACCACCTCGTCCTAGAATGGAGTGTGAAAAGATAGAATGATTGACTTGGACTCAGGAAGTACAGGAACTAATACCGACTCAGGAAGGTGACTTAAGTCAAGTAAAGGTTCAGGAGTCGAAATAGGTTCAGGAATTGGGTCCAAGTCAAGAAAGTGAAACTCGAGTCCACATTTATTTTCCAACAATGTAATGTGACTTAATATTGGTGATTCAAGTTCAGGAATGATAGGTGGGGGAATCAAAACTGACTCTAAAATATTACTCAAGTTTGGTAACAAAACAGGAGTCAATATTGATTCAGAAAGTTAAACTGGATCACAGATTTGAGAATCTAGGTCACATATCTCATTGAGTTCAATATCAAAAAATGAGAACTTGTCAATTTGTCAATAGGATTTTCAAAAGTGTAAAATTGGTCAAGTTCAATATGATCATCAAAAATAGGTGATTCAATTTCATGATGAATTGGCACAGGATCCAATGTTGACTCAGGGAAAAGATTGAAGTCAGGTGAAGACACCGGAGTCATTATTGAATCAGGAAGTAAAATTGAATCACTAAGTTGAGATTCATGATCATATTCATTTTCAAGTTCGATTTCAGGAAGAGGATACTTGCCAAGCTGTCAATATTCTTTTCAAAATTTGGAGTTTGGGCAAGTTCAAATGACTGTTCTGAAATGGAACCTTGATTTCCAAAACTACATGACTCTTCGGCTCTAACAGAATGGTTACCGACATCAGAACTGGCCAAACGGTGAGAATGTAAAGATTGGACCATCATATCTATGTCGTGATTACGAGCGTTTTGAGCCTGAGTCATGGCTTCAAGCATCTCTTCATAGGTGATATGTTCATTGTTGTGTTGAAAAGATGAAGTGTTGTCTTGAAATTGGTAGTGAAATTGTGAGTCCATCAGATTTTGGGATTTGTGTTTGGACTCACGCATACTCATTTCCAAAATTGATAGTTTTCTATTTTGGACTGGTGGAACTGAGTATGACTCTTGAAAATATTGTAGACAAGGTGGAGAAGAAGGACAAGTTGGTTGAAAATTGGACTCGGGGGAGGTGAATCCCCACTGACTCTGTGAAGAGTTGAAATCATTATGGAAATTATATTTATTAGATTGGGGGTATGGGTTATATTGATTCGGATAAGACCAATCCGGCACACTAGGCTGGTTAAAGTTATGATATGCCGGGTTGGTAATATCCGAAAATGAAGTCGGTGTGTAATATGGATTATTATTAAAATTAGAAAAATTGTTATTATAAGCCATATCACACAATAGAATAAAACAAAAAGAAAGAAAAACAAACAAATAAACAAACAAAAAAGAAAAAATTCTAACCTAAGTTAGGGTAGACCTATGACCTAGACGACTCCTAACTGGTTAGATTGTCCACGGGAGGTATTATGCAGACTTTGACCACAAGCTAATCAGCCAGGTCAGGGCAAGGTTGGTGGGAGGTTTTCCGTCAAAGACGTTCCTTAATTAAATAACCACCAACCTTCGGGCTTTCGGCCCTTAATCCCTTTCCTAGACACTGATTTTGCAGGAGTCAAATTCTAACACTTTTCCCCTTAGGATAATCTCCTAATTGAGTCCGAGATGTCCCTAGGGCCAACGTCTACTCATTTTTAGTTAGGCTTGGGTTAGTGAGTGCTTGGAATCTGATTTTTGGGCCAAGGAAGGGTGATTAAATCCCCACCTTATCTTGTTAATGGGTGGTGCCCTTAAGATCAGTTTGTGCAAGTGTACAAGATATGTAAATAAGATTCACTCAAAGAGATATAAATCAACCAAGAGATGAGTCCTATTCTAGATGCAATGCGAACGTACCTTGCTTCAACACTCTTTAACAGTAAAATAAAAGAATTGAAAAGACACGTGCCTAAAATGCAAACGTCTAATCAATTTTTTCTTTTTCAACAAGTATTTTACTGTTGGTTTATTAGTAGGCTTATGGTGATGGCATATAAGAAAAAACAAATTGCAGAAAACTAGAATTTTTGCAAGTCAAGCAGCCCTGCAAAAAAAAACGTTAGTAGTCAACTCCTTTTTGTCGCGGAACCGCGGCTTGGGCCGCGAAAACGCGGCAAAGCAGAGGTAATTGGTCTCTGCTTTCTAGAGGCCCAATATGTCTTTTATATTGCGTAGCAAATCTGATATTCCTCTTTTTCTTTGCTTGCCCTATAACTGCAACAGAGAAGAAATTCGTTTTAGTTCTAAAAATTTTCAATAAAAATTAGATTTCAATAAAAACGTTACCCTCCCCGGCAACGACGCCAAAATTGATTGAGGCTAAACCTGCACACAAAATACAGAATTTTAGATTTAGAATGAAGATGTGCAAGTGCTCAATTCTTACCACTATAGTAAGTGGCTATGCGGGTCGTGATCCACAAGGACGGTTTGCGATGGAAGCGTTCAAAGTTTTTCTTATTGAAATCTTTTTGAAGACAAAACGAAAGTTCCTTGTTTTTTTAGAAAAAAAAAGGAAAAGAATTATGTTAAAGTTAGAAAGAAAATGGTAGAATGAGAAGTGGAGAAATTAGAAAACGATTAAAGCGATTATGTACAAATGAGTTGGAAAAGAAATGATGAAAGATTTGGAAGATGTGGTGAAAGAAATCGTGTTGGCGATCTATACTAGAGAAATAAAAGAAAAGAAAGAAGGTGAAGAAATACTTACCTAATTTGATTGATGACTTACTTGGAAACCTTTGCATGTTCTACCTTGCTTTGGAGGCGTTCAACGCATAGATCATAGGATCGAGCTCAGTCCCCGTTCGCATTATATCATCAAGCGGCGCAAGAATGAAGTGATACAGATCTTGAGGAGGAGAACGTCTTCATGAACTATCGTTGGCACTCACACAACATCGTTATACTTATGCTTCTGGATTTACTTGCAAGCTCATCAAAAACAAAAGAGGTAAAGTAGAAAGAGTAAGAGGAAAACAAAAGACAACAAAAGTAAAGAAGAACATAAACATATTACCTTTTATTGCTTGAAACGATGGAAGAAAGGAGGAGGGTACATCGGTGTCACTCTCAACATAAGCCTCTCTCTCTTACTTACATGAATCTTCATCTAACCTAAGCTTACATACAAATTACATAAAAAAAAGAAAAACCTAAACTATAAGAAATGAAAATTAGGCTAAATCCTATCTCTGCATGTCGTTCCATTTTCAGCGAAAAGATTGCCTTTTTATAGGCAAAAACCCAACGTGCAGGATCCTGGGGAGATCGGGGGAGCAAACGCTCCCCCTAACTCCCCAACCAAGCCGCGGAAACTCAGCTTGGGCCGCGTTTTCACAGCCAGCGTGTGGCCAGGTGGCCACACCCTGTTGGTGGGTTGCCCTGGTTTCGCTTTCTGCTTTTATCTTCAGTTGGTTTTTCAGTTTGAGTCCCGTATTGTGACGAAATGTCTTGGATTCTTGGCTTTAACTGATCGATTCTGAGAGGATTCTTCTCAACCAGTTCTCAACCTCTTGATTTTGCCCTGATTCAGTGAGTGCGAATTAATTCTGATTTAATTCAGAATTTGGTGGGCTTTTGGGCTCATTTCTCTTCATCTCCTTAAGGAATGGGCCTGCAAATAAATTAAACAATTAATTAGGACAATGCAGATTTTATTCTATAATAAGTATGGAAATATGATACTAAATATGCAACATTAGCGACTGTAACGCCCCGATCCTGCGGGTACGGAGACGTTACTGCAACGTATATACGCAGGTCAGAAATACCCTCACGTATATACGCTAAGCATCAGTACAAGCAAGAATCAGAGTACGGAAGCAAGTGGTGCATTATACATTCCAACACATGAGTACAATTACAAAGTTATCACCAGAGGTGATCCAATATTACATGAATATTACATCACTGATATGCGCAATTACGAGATTACAAAGAGATGTACAAGTATGAACAGTATAAAAGGGCACTCACGAGTTTACAAAAGGAAAACTCGAGAGGCACACAGGGGGCCTGGAAGGATAGAGCTCTGGGCGGTCTGTTGGAGATCCATGCTACCGCTGCGCCACTCTGATCAGCAACTGGGATTCTGCAAGCTCCAAGCTCCAGGACCTGGACATGAGAATCCAGGGGAGTCAGATGAAACTCCCCAGGCGAGTGGTGAAGCAAAAGCCAAGTGGCGAGCAAGGGTAAGTACATGTGTAGCGATAAAACCAAATAAAGTCGAGGACGAGCAAATCTGATTGTATGGTTTCAGATCACGGCTCCATAAGACTAGTACGTCGAAGGAATAATCCAAACAAGGAAACCCTCATCTATATACCTTTATCTCATGTCACCATAATCCAAACACATACAACCCGACTGTACTCAGGGCATGATAAGATAATGAACAGGAGGCAAGTGGATACAGGGGATAAAGCAGAGTGTGAGCAGTTAATACTATAATACTCATAAAGCCGGAAATCCGAAGTAAAATCCCGGACAAGCATATATGGTAAGGCATAGCACAGATTCATAGCCGTTTAAGTTGCAGGCTTCAGTATGCGTCCCATTCCACATACCTCTACTTACAACTTAAAGAGCCGGTTATTATCTTGACACTTTATTATTACTCGTCTTACCCTGATATCTAGCTATGTGAACTAGCGTCCCAGCACACATAGATCCATATCCGAGTAAAGCAAGATTGTTATTGGAAACCAGCGGGGGTATCAACGAACTATGTTTACAGTGGGTCCCGTACATACCCGGGACCACGGCCCAGGATTGTTCCGTTGCTTGGTGACGGAACCTGCCGCAAGGCTAACAGGAGGGACTTATGTATGCCCTTATCATGATGGTACCAGGAAGGAGGGAGCCAGCACTCCCCTCGGTCGCCTGGAGGCCCACATGTCAGACCGGAAGTTTTAGTTGCACAACATGCCTAATACCACTGTAAACACGAACACATATTGATAGCCGCAAGTTTCCCCCGACCCGATGCAAGTTGTTCCTTTTATGAATTATTAGATGATTATCAGATTCTGGGAATGAGCAAGAACAAGTCAGGAATATCAGGAGTACTGTACGTACTATAATGTATCACATGTGTATCAGGAGTACAGTTTGTACTTAACAAGATGTCAGGTCATCATTCCCGTTATCGTGATAATCATAAGAGTCAAGTATATCATGCTGGGTGTTAAGTGATAGCATGACAAGAGGATGATATTAGACAGGTAACCAGTCATGTCAAGAGATTAATAATAATCCGTGGCAAGTCATATCATAACAAGGGGTCTTGCCAAGGTAGTAGCATGTCCGATGTTAGGTGATAACAAACCAGTTGGCAGGTGATATACATGTGTTAAACAGTAGCATGTAAAGGACAGGTAATGAAGTAATGACATGTGGTGGAATAGTAGCTGAGCATAACCAAGCGGAGCTGAGCAAGCTGGAAGCACAGGCAGCAAACAGTATTTAACACTGGAGCGTCTGGCGAGGTTACCGGGACGACTCGGTTGACGTGCGAGTAGAAAATCCGGCAGCAACTCGCCTAGACGAATCTAGTGGTAAAGCGCTGAACGCTGATCATGATAACCAGGCGGAGCTGAACAAGCTGGAGGCACAGGCAGCGAACAGAGTTTAGACACTAATGCGCTCTGCGAGGTTACCGGGACACTCGGATTAAGATACGAGTGGAGAATCCGGCAGCAACTCGCCTAAACGAATTTAGTGAATAAAGCACTGAGCGCTAAGCATGCTCACCAGACGGAGCTGAGAAACCTGACGGTCCCAATCACGTCCCTTTCGAGATAGTGAGTGACCGGAGGCTGAAGGGTCCAGAGAAACCTGACGGTCCCAATCACGTCTCTTTCGAGATAGTGAGTGACCAGAGGCTGGAGGGTCGGCCAGGCATAGTATGAAGCAGTAGAATACATCACAGGCATAGTATATGTACAAGAAGGAAACTACCCTAGTACAAGCATTCGTCACAGAGCAATACATGTCCAGATATAGGCACTCGGCCATACACAGATACAGGGACTCAGCCCAATACATAATACATGAAAACATGGAGTAAAACACATGTCGACCCGACGAAGCGGGGAAACCCAAATGGAGGCGAGAGCGAGGACACTCGCCTAAATCACCGGAAAGCCGAAAGTCTGGAATCCATGGAACTCGCGCACGCGCCATAAATATAATATAATAATATATAAATGTGAGGAGAGAGAAAGTGAAGAGGAGAGAGAAAGAGTTAGAGAGAGAAACCTAGAGAGAGAAAGGGACACAGGGAGACGCGGGCTTATGAGAGTGAGACGCGGGGGTCGCAGACGCGGGAGTTAGCGTCGCGAGAATAACAGACACGGGAATCACAAACGCGGGAATAGCAGACGCGGGGTTCGCGTCGCAAGAATAGCAGATGCGGGAATTGCAGACGCGGGATAGTAGACGCGGGATTCGCGTCGCATAGATGCCACAAAACGCGAGGTCTACGTTCAAGTGCGGATGCGAGAAAAACGCGGACGTGGACATGGGTTCTGAGTCGCGTTAACACAAGAAGAACACAAACGCGGGAATAGACTCTGCGTCGTGTCAATACAGAAACGCGCGGTGCGCGTTAAGGGATTGCCCAGACGCGGGGTTGAGATCCGCGTTAGGAAACAAATAGAGAGGAGGAAAGGTGATTCCTTTGCTGCGCCCGACGAAGGGAAGTTCGGCCCCAATCCAAAAGGAGGGTACCGGCCCTAAGTCTTGCCAACGGAGGAGAACGCGGCCCCAATCCAAAAGGAGGGTACCGGCCCTAAGTCTTGCCAACGGAGGAGAACGCGGCCCCAATCCAAAAGGAGGGGCCGGCCCTGATAAGAGTCATTTTCCAAATGGAGAAGACGAACTGGAAGAGGAACCAGGATGAAAAGAAAGAAACAGAGAAGGAAAGGAAAGAAAGAAAGTTAATCAGGGGAGAGAGAAAGTTATCAGGAGAGAGAGAGTGATTAGGAAAGAGAGGAGAGAGAGATCCAGGAGGAGAGAGAGAGAGTGATTAGGAAAGAGAGAGAGAAAATGTGGAGAGAGAGAGAGAGGGCAGGAGAGAGAGAGAGAGAGAGTTTGAGATCTAGGAGAGAGAAACAGAGAAGGGGGGCTGCTGTCCCCCCTTCAGCAGAGAGAAAGAGAGGGGGGCTTGCCCCCCTCTCAGCCCACGCACAGGGGGCTTCCCGCCCCCTGGCCGGCACAGCCGCCGGCCGCCGGCGATGCGCCGGCGGCGCAGCAGAGCTGGGGTGGCCACCGGCCACCCCACAAGGGAAAATAGGGAGGGGACAACAGCCCCTCCCCCAACAGAGCCACGGCCTGGCTCTGCCAGGCCGTGGCCTGGCCTGGCCGGGATTCGGCCGCGGCCAGGTACCCGCAGCAGCGCCCAGGGCAGCGCCGGGCGCTGCCGGAGAAGGGGGTGGCGCTCGGCCACCCCAAGGAGGGGGAGAAGGTGAGGGGAAAGTAAGAAAAAGAAAAGAAAGAAAAGAAAGAAAAAGAAAAGGAAAAAAGGAAAGAAAAAGAAAGGAAGAAGAAAAAGAAAATAGGAGAAGAAGGAGAGTTCGCCGGAGTGGAGGGCTCGCCGGCGTGGAGGTCGGAGTCCCGGTGATGGTGGTGGTGGCCGGATTTCGGAGGAGGAAGTGAAGAAAGGGAGTTGGGGAATTGATATATGGAGAAGAAAGAGAAAGAGATAGAGAGAGAGAATTGGGGGAGAATTTGGGAAGTGAAGTAAGAGTGAGAGGAAGAATTTTAGGGAAGAAGAAGGAGGTGGGTGTTGCGGTCGCTGGCCAGGGGAAGGAGAAGAAGGAAAATAAAAGGAAAAAGAAAAGGAGGAAAAGATAAAGAGAAGGAAAGGAAAAGAAAAGAAAAAGGAAAAGAAAAAGGAAAATGATTTGATGGGTGGATGGGAGAGGGATGGGGTGCGGTGTTGCCCACGTGGGGGAGTGGGCTGAATTAGGTGGGAGAAAAGAAGGAAAGAAAGAGAAGAAAAGATAAGATTTGAATAAAATAATAATATTATAATATGGTCGCGAAAAATCGACTGTTCCAGAAAAATTCTCAAAAATACCCGGAGGTAGAAAACGTCATCCTGAGAATAATAAGAAATCGGTTTTCAGAAATAAAATCCCATTTTCAATTAAAAATCCGGAAGTCCACCGCCGATACCGGTCTACACCGGGTCGGCCGGATTTTGATAAATTCCGAAAAATCCCAGAAAATGTATTAAAGAATAAAGTATGATTTTAAGAAGTAAAGTGAAAGCGAAATTCTGAAATTCAATCCCGATTGTAAACTAAAAATCTTGGAATCAACCAGCGATACTGGCCGATACCGAATCCGGTGGAATTTTCATAAATTCATAAAATCCTCAGAAAAAGTATTTAGATGGGAAATGTGATTTTAAGAAATAGTGTAAAAAGACACTCCTTGAAATTCCAATCCGTTTGCAAGTAAAAATCTGGGAATCGGTCAGCGGCACTGGTCGACACCGGTTTTGAAGATTTTCAATTTAATTCAGGAAAATTCCAGAAAATCATAGAAAATCTAAAATATTGGAAAACGATGTTCAAAACTGAAATCGGTTAAATCGGAATACCAGAATGACCAAATCGAGTAATACCCTAGGATCGGGCCCTCGGTTCAGACTAGGGCTGACTCCGAGTCCACGAATCCAAATCCAAGACAAAACTATCAAATAAAGAATTCATAATACAAAACAAATACAGGAAGTAAATCGAAAAATACGATCGAAAAATCTGAATACGCAACTAAGTACGTATTCTAGGAGCGGGGTGTTACAATCCATCCACCTTACAAAAAATTGCGTCCTCGCAATTTCGATAAGGGGTAAATTGAACACGAAGAGGACAAGGGTGGAATTTATACCAATTAAGATATGAGTCACTATAGGTAGGGCTCTCAAGTTGACTAAACAATAATCAGAATATAGACGCCCTCTGCACTTCCGGCTGTATAGATCTCTGAATGATGCCGAATAACACTGACTGATAACACAGCTTAGCAATAGAATTCCAGCTGTACTGCATACTTAGTATCACTCTGAGAATGAGCCAGAACACCAAAGATAAAGAAAACCCTGATAGTCCTGAGCAGAATAAAGAAGACCGATAATTGAGAATTCTGAATACCAGGCATCAATCACTCTGAAAGATATAGCCGAGAATAAAGAATATCCGTAGAGAATCCCGACTACTGACTTCTGAAAGATAACCCGTTCGAGATCAATCCTGAGAATACCCGAGCTTCATAGAGTTGGCCGAAGAGATCATCTCATAGCTTCATCCAGAACCAGCCACTACCTCTCTAGCATATCCATATCTTAAGTTGGTATAAAGGCTTCGAAAAACCAAAACAGGGGAAGGATGGAAAAGATTAGGAATCAAAGGAAAGATGATCAAGAAAAATAGATAACTCTGTACTTGTAGTTGGAATGTATAACCAGGACTCATGCATTCCAGTTGCAAATTTCTTTACCATTAATTTGCCGTCTGGACGTACTGAGGAGGTGAGAGCCTAAGCTCTGATACCAACCTGTAACGCCCCGATCCTGCGGGTACGGAGACGTTACTGCAACGTATATACGCAGGTCAGAAATACCCTCACGTATATACGCTAAGCATCAGTACAAGCAAGAATCAGAGTACGGAAGCAAGTGGTGCATTATACATTCTAACACATGAGTACAATTACAAAGTTATCACCAGAGGTGATCCAATATTACATCACTGATATGCGCAATTACGAGATTACAAAGAGATGTACAAGTATGAACAGTATAAAAGGGCACTCACGAGTTTACAAAAGGAAAACTCGAGAGGCACACAGGGGCCTGGAAGGATAGAGCTCTGGGCGGTCTGCTGGAGATCCATGCTACCGCTGCGCCACTCTGATCAGCAACTGGGATTCTGCAAGCTCCAAGCTCCAGGACCTGGACATGAGAATCCAGGGGAGTCAGATGAAACTCCCCAGGCGAGTGGTGAAGCAAAAGCCAAGTGGCGAGCAAGGGTAAGTACATGTGTAGCGATAAAACCAATAAAGTCGAGGACGAGCAAATCTGATTGTATGGTTTCAGATCACGGCTCCATAAGACTAGTACGTCGAAGGAATAATCCAAACAAGGAAACCCTCATCTATATACCTTTATCTCATGTCACCATAATCCAAACACATACAACCCGACTGTACTCAGGGCATGATAAGATAATGAACAGGAGGCAAGTGGATACAGGGATAAAGCAGAGTGTGAGCAGTTAATACTATAATACTCATAAAGCCGGAAATCCGAAGTAAAATCCCGGACAAGCATATATGGTAAGGCATAGCACAGATTCATAGCCGTTTAAGTTGCAGGCTTCAGTATGCGTCCCATTCCACATACCTCTACTTACAACTTAAAGAGCCGGTTATTATCTTGACACTTTATTATTACTCGTCTTACCCTGATATCTAGCTATGTGAACTAGCGTCCCACATCAGACACATAGATCCATATCCGAGTAAAGCAAGATTGTTATTGGAAACCAGCGGGGGTATCAACGAACTATGTTTACAGTGGGTCCCGTACATACCCGGGACCACGGCCCAGGATTGTTCCGTTGCTTGGTGACGGAACCTGCCGCAAGGCTAACAGGAGGGACTTATGTATGCCCTTATCATGATGGTACCAGGAAGGAGGGAGCCAGCACTCCCCTCGGTCGCCTGGAGGCCCACAGGTCAGACCGGAAGTTTTAGTTGCACAACATGCCTAATACCACTGTAAACACGAACACATATTGATAGCCGCAAGTTTCCCCCGACCCGATGCAAGTTGTTCCTTTTATGAATTATTAGATGATTATCAGATTCTGGGAATGAGCAAGAACAAGTCAGGAATATCAGGAGTACTGTACGTACTATAATGTATCACATGTGTATCAGGAGTACAGTTTGTACTTAACAAGATGTCAGGTCATCATTCCCGTTATCGTGATAATCATAAGAGTCAAATATATCATGCTGGGTGTTAAGTGATAGCATGACAAGAGGATGATATTAGACAGGTAACCAGTCATGTCAAGAGATTAATAAAAATCCGGTGGCAAGTCATATCATAACAAGGGGTCTTGCCAAGGTAGTAGCATGTCCGATGTTAGGTGATAACAAACCAGTTGGCAGGTGATATACATGTGTTAAACAGTAGCATGTAAAGGACAGGTAATGAAGTAATGACATGTGGTGGAATAGTAGCTGAGCATAACCAAGCGGAGCTGAGCAAGCTGGAAGCACAGGCAGCAAACAGTATTTAACACTGGAGCGTCTGGCGAGGTTACCGGGACGACTCGGTTGACGTGCGAGTAGAAAATCCGGCAGCAACTCGCCTAGACGAATCTAGTGGTAAAGCGCTGAACGCTGATCATGATAATCAGGCGGAGCTGAACAAGCTGGAGGCACAGGCAGCGAACAGAGTTTAGACACTAATGCGCTCTGCGAGGTTACCGGGACACTCGGATTAAGATACGAGTGGAGAATCCGGCAGCAACTCGCCTAAACGAATTTAGTGAATAAAGCACTGAGCGCTAAGCATGCTCACCAGACGGAGCTGAGAAACCTGACGGTCCCAATCACGTCCCTTTCGAGATAGTGAGTGACCGGAGGCTGAAGGGTCCAGAGAAACCTGACGGTCCCAATCACGTCTCTTTCGAGATAGTGGGTGACCGGAGGCTGGAGGGTCGGCCAGGCATAGTATGAAGCAGTAGAATACATCACAGGCATAGTATATGTACACGAAGGAAACTACCCTAGTACAAGCATTCGTCACAGAGCAATACATGTCCAGATATAGGCACTCGGCCATACACAGATACAGGGACTCAGCCCAATACATAATACATGAAAACATGGAGTAAAACACATGTCGACCCGACGAAGCGGGGAAACCCAAATGGAGGCGAGAGCGAGGACACTCGCCTAAATCACCGGAAAGCCGGAAAGTCTGGAATCCATGGAACTCGCGCACGCGCCATAAATATAATATAATATATAATGTGAGGAGAGAGAAAGTGAAGAGGAGAGAGAAAGAGTTAGAGAGAGAAACCTAGAGAGAGAAAGGGACACAGGGAGACGCGGGCTTATGAGAGTGAGACGCGGGGGTCGCAGACGCGGGAGTTAGCGTCGCGAGAATAACAAACACGGGAATCACAAACGCGGGAATAGCAGACGCGGGGTTCGCGTCGCAAGAATAGCAGATGCGGGAATTGCAGACGCGGGATAGCAGACGCGGGATTCGCGTCGCATAGATGCCACAAAACGCGAGGTCTGCGTTCAAGTGCGGATGCGAGGAAAACGCGGACGTGGACATGGGTTCTGAGTCGCGTTAACACAAGAAGAACACAAACGCGGGAATAGACTCTGCGTCGTGTCAATACAGAAACGCGCGGTGCGCGTTAAGGGATTGCCCAGACGCGGGGTTGAGATCCGCGTTAGGAAACAAACAGAGAGGAGGAAAGGTGATTCCTTTGCTGCGCCCGACGAAGGGAAGTTCGGCCCCAATCCAAAAGGAGGGTACCGGCCCTAAGTCTTGCCAACGGAGGAGAACGCGGCCCCAATCCAAAAGGAGGGTACCGGCCCTAAGTCTTGCCAACGGAGGAGAACGCGGCCCCAATCCAAAAGGAGGGGCCGGCCCTGATAAGAGTCATTTTCCAAATGGAGAAGACGAACTGGAAGAGGAACCAGGATGAAAAGAAAGAAACAGAGAAGGAAAGGAAAGAAGAAGAAAGTTAATCAGGGAGAGAGAAAGTTATCAGGAGAGAGAGAGTGATTAGGAAAGAGAGGAGAGAGAGAGATCCAGGAGGAGAGAGAGAGAGTGATTAGGAAAGAGAGAGAGAAAATATGGAGAGAGAGAGAGAGGGCAGGAGAGAGAGAGAGAGAGAGAGTTTGAGATCCAGGAGAGAGAAACAGAGAAGGGAGGCTGCTGTCCCCCCTTCAGCAGAGAGAAAGAGAGGGGGGCTTGCCCCCCTCTCAGCCCACGCACAGGGGCTTCCCGCCCCCTGGCCGGCACAGCCGCCGGCCGCCGGCGATGCGCCGGCGGCGCAGCAGAGCTGGGGTGGCCACCGGCCACCCCACAAGGGAAAATAGGGAGGGGACAACAGCCCTTCCCCCAACAGAGCCACGGCCTGGCTCTGCCAGGCCGTGGCCTGGCCTGGCCGGGATTCGGCCGCGGCCAGTACCCGCAGCGGCGCCCAGGGCGGCGCCGGGCGCCGCCGGAGAAGGGGGTGGCGCTCGGCCACCCCAAGGAGGGGGAGAAGGTGAGGGGAAAGTAAGAAAAAGAAAAGAAAGAAAAGAAAGAAAAAGAAAAGGAAAAAGGAAAGAAAAAGAAAGGAAGAAGAAAAAGAAAATAGGAGAAGAAGGAGAGTTCGCTGGAGTGGAGGGCTCGCCGGCGTGAAGGTCGGAGTCCCGGTGATGGTGGTGGTGGCCGGATTTCGGAGGTGAAGAAAGGAGTTGGGGAATGATATATGGAGAGAGAAAGAGAAGAGATAGAGAGAATTGGGGGAGATTTGGAAGTGAAGTGAGAGAGAGAGGAAGAATTTTAGGAAGAAGAAGGAGGTGGGTGTGCTGTTGGAAGGAGTGGGAAGTGAGAAGGGAAGAGAGAGGAAGGAGGAAGAAAGGAGGGGAGGAGATAAGGAAAAGAGAAGGAAGGAAGAAAAGAAGAAGGAAAGGAGGAAAAAGAAAAGGAGGAAAAGAAAAGATGAAAAGGGGTGGATGGGTGGAGAGGGATGGGGTGCGGTGTTGCCACGTGGGGGAGTGGGCTGGATTAGGTGGGAGAAAGAAAGGAAAGAAAGAGAAGAAAAGATAAGATTTGAATAAAATAATAATATTATAATATGGTCGCGAAAATCGACTGTTCCAGAAAAATTCCCAAAAATACCCGGAGGTAGAAAACGTCATCCTGAGGAATAATAAAATCGGTTTTCAGAAATAAAATCCCATTTTCAAATTAAAAATCCGGAAGTCCACCGCCGATACCGGTCTACACCGGGTCGGCCGGATTTTGATAAATTCCGAAAAATCCCAGAAAATGTATTAAAGAATAAAGTATGATTTTAAGAAGTAAAGTGAAAGAGGAATTCTGAAATTCAATCCCGATTGTAAACTAAAAATCCTGGAATCAACCAGCGATACTGGCCGATACCGAATCCGGTGGAATTTTCATAAATTCATAAAATCCTCAGAAAAAGTATTTAGATGGGAAATGTGATTTTAAGAAATAGTGTAAAAAGACACTCCTTGAAATTCTAATCCGTTTGCAAGTAAAAAATCCGGGAATCGGTCAGCGGCACTTGTCGACACCGGTTTTGAAGATTTTCAATTTAATTCAGGAAAATTCCAGAAAATCATAGAAAATCTAAAGTATTGGAAAACGATGTTCAAAACTGAAATCGGTTAAATCGGAATACCAGAATGACCAAATCGAGTAATACCCTAGGATCGGGCCCTCGGTTCAGACTAGGGCTGACTCCGAGTCCACGAATCCAAATCCAAGACAAAACTATCATATAAAGAATTCATAATACAAAACAAATACAGGAAGTAAATTAAGAAATACGATCGAAAATCTGAATACGCAACTAAGTACGTATTCTGGGAGCGGGGTGTTACAGCGACCAATCAGTAACAAATCACATGAGTTTTAGAATCATCAAAACAAAGAGTTATTATACCCTTGGGTCAACAATCTCTTCCTTTTTGATGATGACAAGACTCAAGAGTTATATAGACAAAATATGAATGAAAGAGCTTCAAGAGAAGCTCTCCCTGAAATTATGCATAAAAAGAAATCATAAAACATAGCCATAAATCATATTCTTTTAAAAACTCATATATTCTTCTCCCCCTTTTTGACATACATTAAAAAGAAAAAAAATATAGTAAACAATACTTATTGAAAATTTTGAATACTTTTAAAGAAAAATATTTGTGCAGAAATTATAATAAATAGTTATTCATCATACAAGCATTTAATTCTCCACAGATAAAAATAAAACGATTATAATCAAGAGGTTTTGAGAAAATATAAGCTAATTGAAAATCAGTGGAAACATAATTGAAATCACCTAGAGGGGGGTGAATAGGTAATGGCTATACTAAGTAGCAAATAATGCTGATTAAAAACTAATTAACAATAAACAACAACAATATTAAAACTTGCAAGGAAGTAGACAAATAATAGCAAGTAAAGGAGAGACTAGAGTTTAGAGATAAGTGGACAATCGTAAACACGAGAATATGTTTCGAGGTTCGAGCCACTGCTCTACATCCCCGCCTTCAACACGATGAAGGATTTCCACTATTCTTGATCCACTGAATCATCAATACAAGTTCTCACTAGAACTCTTCGGACACACTTGTCTTCTCTCACGGTGCCGCAACACCGACTTAGAGCTCACTAGCTCGCTTGAGGCCGCAACCTCTACAACTTCTCAATATGAGGAAATGGTGATCAACACTTGACCACAAACAAAGCTCACATGCACAATCCTATAACCAAGATGAGGAGATGAAACTTTAGGGATTGTGTGGTGCTTAAAACAAGTAGAGAAGTAGAAGAGAAAGTTTCAAACTAAAACACAAAAGGATTGAAAATTTGGCTCAAGAAAATTCTTTTTGCTAAAAGGTTAAACTTTGAGAAATTTTGATTTTACTCTTGTAAATGTTGTGTTTTAGTTGTATAACACTCCCACTATTTATAGGGGATGAAAATAGGGTTAATAAGCCAAAATATTCGTTGGGAGAAGTCCCAACAAAAGACAAACTAAAATATAGCCGTTGGAATCTATCAGCAGACTTTGGCTGCTGTCGGTCGACCGGGCCGGTCGACCGCCAACGGTTGGATTTCCGACCGTTGGGAAAGCGGTCGATCGGGCGGTCGACCGAAGTCCCAAACAGAGAGTGACCACTCTCTGTCGGTCGACCGGAGCAAACAGAGAGCTCAGCTCTATCTGCCGGTCGACCGGGACGGTCGACCGATGTGCAAAATACAAATTGGTGTATGTCGGTCGACCGCCCGGTCGACCGACAGAGCAGTTCAGCTCTGCCAGCGGTCGACCGTGCGATTGACCGACAAGGCCAAATTTACAGTTTTGGAAAACTTTTGAAGTGTTTTAATTTTTTCGATAAATTTTCTTTGGACGGGTAGATACAAAATAGAGTTCTAGGGCTAGGAAAGATCATAGTGTGATCATAGATCAACACTAATACAATTTGAACTATATTTTGATAAAAATTCTTTTTCTAAACTAAAAATCGTTTTTCTAAAAACTTGTTTTTCCAACAACCGATTTTTTCAAACTTTGTTTTTCTAAAACTCGGTAAGAAATAAAATTTTGTTTGAAAGCATGAAGCAATATCAAATGTTTGTGTGGCAATCCCAAGGTTATCAACCTCTATCATCTCGGTTTTGACAAATAGACTATAAATCCTAACTAAAAGAAAAATGCAAAGATACAAATCTTGTATAGTCTTTTCAACTTGTTTGATTGATCATTGAGCTCTTCTAGTGTGCTAGGCTCTGGGATCTAAATCTTCGCGGCTTCCAAATGTGTGAGTTTTGTATAGGAGCCGTCAATCGACCTATATTTTTACCTGAAACTCATTTAAAACAATCTTGTTAATTCCTAACTTCATATGGTTTGTAATCATCAAAACTTAGGGCTAATAGCCTTGGGCCAACAATCTCCCCTTTTTTGATGATGACAAAACATATGGAGTTATTACAAATATTTTGGGTGGAGACTTCAAGTGAAGCTCCCCCTTAACATATGCATATAAGCGAATATGATATAAAGATCTAAATGCATTAACAAAGGCATATATATGACCTAACAATAGACACATATGCCAACCATCCATGCATACCAAAGATACAGAAATATAAACATGTATGCATATATGGTTACCTCCATCCATCCCTAAATACCTCCATCCTCCAAAGTGAGTGGTAGAAGGTTGGAACAAACATAGAACAATAAGCAATAGACAACCAACCATATATATATACCATATGGAGATAACAAAGATAACTGCCATATCATAATAAAAAGGTGTCCATACAAGATAGGAAGTTCATGCCAACCTCAAAACCAGAAACATAACATATGTCCACAAATAACACATGTCCATACAGAAAGAAAACTAATATCCAAATACAGCATAGATAAACAACCCAGAAAACTAACACATAACACATGTCCAAAATAATATAACCCAGAAATAACTCCCAGAAATCTCTCTCCCTTTTTGACATCATCAAAAGGGTCATAGTCTCCCAAAATCGGGGTCCTCCGGGGAAGTAGGTGGCAGAGGTGGAGCAAAAGAAGAAGGAGGAGCCCAGGCGGTGAACGGAGGGCCAGAAGGAGGAAGTGGCTAAGCACGATCATGAGGAAGAGGAGCCGGCCAATCAAATCTGTGGTAGATGCCACCGAGACAGGTATGCATGTAGCGAATGGAGTCACAGATATGGCTGAGGCTATTGTCCAAATGCTGCACCAGCCGCTGATAGTGTGCCGTCATCTCAGTGGAAATCTGCTGGCGGTGCACGGTCATCTCAGCAGAAATCTGCTGATGGTGCACGGTCATTTCAGCTGAAATCTGCTGGTGGAGCTCCCGAAGCTGAGTGGATAAGGCCAAATAGGGGTCGAAAGGAGCAGAAGAGCCAGAGGAGGACAGCAGGAAAGATAGGCTGCGGCTGAGGAGCAGGAGGACGCTCCCTAGGGTGCATCCTCTTGAGGAGGGTGCTGTTGATGTCTACTGACGGTTCAAGTTATTGTTCAGAGGAAAGATCAAAATTTAACTGCTTCAAAAGACGGTGATGAGCATCCCAAAGAGCAAGTGCCGGTTTGGGACAAGAAGATGATCAGAAGTCATGTAGTTGATGATGAGTTTAAGGATGTTGATTCTAATGCCTTTTAGAAGGCAATAGATGACAAGATGAGCAGAACCCCTAGCATGACTATACTCTCCTGATTTTGACAGAAGGTTATAGAACACGATCTTGGCCAGGACCTGGGCGGTGAGAGTATAATACTTCACCTCCTCGTTCCTAACTAAACTAGGGTTATCATCATCATGAAGCAGGGTAGATGCGGTGTGAGCAGACTCACCGTCAGGATACTCAAAATCATGCAGATCGACGTTATAAATGTCTATCCCCTCACAGGAGAGGTGTAGGTGACGTGCAAATTGTTGAAGTGAGATATCTATATCTTTGCCCAAGACTCTGGATTTGATGTGATTTTGTTCAAAAGATAGATTAGAATAAAAATATTGCACCAAAACAGGATAAACAGGTTCTTTAATGGTGACAAAATTTTCTAATGAGCTAGATCCTAGGATAGTTGCAAGATTAAGGTGCTCAAAATCACTGAGCACCACAGTCCTACCTGAATTCACATTTTTAGTGGAGATTATGGCATACCTATAGGATGCATTTTGAGACACAAATGGGGAGGATGAAGTTTGGGGGGTTTTCCCCTTTTTAGATCGGGATCTTTTAGACATAATGGTGGATTAGCAAGATAGACACGAAATATAGCAAGAACTAAACAAATAAACTTAGAAATTTCAAGGAAAAATAAGAGATTTAGAGAATATGAGATTATATCTTGAAAATATATAGAGAAATACCGAAGAGAGAGAGTAGATCTGGAGCCTAAAACCAATTTTTCCAAATTTTTTTTGGAGGAAAATTGAGGTTTGGAGAGGTGGAAAGGAGTTGGAATGGGTTTAGGGTTGAGAGAATAGGAGAGGAGAGGAGTTTGAGGCGGTGGAAGGAAGAGATATAGAGAAATTGGGGTAGGGTTATTATATAGTCGGGTAAAAAAAAAACAGTTTACCCGACTGCCGGTCAACCGGGCCGGTCGACCGATGGAAACCGAGAGCAAATCTCGGTTTCAGTCGGTCGACCGGCTACGGGTAGAAAACAAATTTCTGTTCCAGGCTATATTGGTCGACCAGGACGGTCGATCGGGCCTTATGCTAGGCCAGATCGGTCGACCGGGCTGGTTGACCGGTACAGCTGAAACCAGTTATCAAAAACTGTTTTGAAAATTTGAGTTTAATAAAAAAAATTTCTTTTTAAAACAAAGAATATATTATATAAAATAACATTAAAATCTTATTTGGCATGAAAAACTCAGTAGAAGGTTTTATTTTTATTTTCATTTATTTTTATTAACAATATATTTTTATTTATTCATTAAGCGATAAACATGAGATGTTGAAGCCGAATACCCCGTTAAGGGTTCTGAACTTCTCCTCGAAATTCCTCTAGATAAGAGTTGAGACGCGCAATTGCCATCTCTATTTATTTGCTAAATTTGGTAAAATAAATCTTTATTTTGACTATATTCTTATAAACCATTATTTTTTAAAAAAAAATCTTAATATATGGACAAGCAAAATATGGCAAGCAATCAAAACACATTTAATAAACAATCCAATCGAAGTTAAGATACAAAAAAAATGGATATGCAAGTTTACACATATAGGCATATTATCACAAAGATGCAACTAGCAAATCCTATATATATTAAAAGAAATATTAGGTAGAGAAGTTACCAAATCATGGGTAATCTCCAAAAATGGGTGCCTCTTTGATAGCGATGCAAGCGACGATGTATACGTTGAGCCTTGATGCATCCACCACCCGGCACCATCTCCCCCTAAGTCTTGGAGGAAGCGACGCACCTGTATCAATTAAGTTCGGCGTGTCTTTTGGTACCTAAATCTTTTTGGGTCCTATAGGGTTAGTATTTTCTCGAACCCAAACATTTTTATTTGACAAGTTTAGCTTAGCATAACAAATTTAGCTAAATGGCCTTTGCGGCCACAATGTGCACATGTATAAATTTTACCATACATAAATGCATGCTTGTGCGTGTGTGCATGTTTGTGTGTGTTAGATGCATGATGATGAGTATGTTTCCCTTGGGATTTTTCTTTAGGAAACATAGATGTAAATTTAGTCATGTCAAAAGTACATTTCTTTAAAGTTATATTCAAAACTTCAATACGTTTTTGGATGTCTAAAAATTCATTTTTATTGCAAGTAGAGATAGGGCCTTTTCCTTTAGAAGAGGTTTTGTATTTTTCAAAATCCTTTTTCATTTTCTCGAAGAGTTTTGATAATTCATTTTTCTCTTTTAAAACAAGCTCAAATTTATTCTTTAGGGAATCATTTTCTTTTTTCAATTTTTTATTTTGAGCAAGTGATATTTCATACCTACTTCGTAATTCTTCAAAAAAATGAGCAAGTTCATCCATGGTTAAGTCTTCATCATCTAAGAGTTTTCTAGACATACCTTGGAAGCATCATCGCCATGTGCCATGAAGCACATGTGTGCGGTGTCGATCTCCTCTTTGTATTCCGACTCCGAGTCATCCCGTGGCCACCATTGCCTTTTCTTCTTTTGTCCATTCTTGGAGGTAGTAGCTTGTAGAGAGGGGCAATCAGCAATTAGGTATCCCGTCTTCTTGCAATGAAAACATGGACCCGGTTCCTCTCTCTTCTTTTCAAATCTTCCTTGAGGTCTTCCTCTTCGGAAGTTGCTTTGTCTATCTTTCTTATAGAACATTTTGCCCACCTTCCTTATGAGCATGGCAAAGTTTTCATCATAGTCTTTCGATGAATCCTCTTCATCATAGGAGGATGGAGCTGCCTTGAAAGCAAGAGCTTTCTTTTTTTGTGCCTCCCTTTCTTCTCTTACCTTCATCTCCATCTCATTGGTTTCGAGATTGCTGATGAAGCCGGAGAAGTCCATCTCCTCCCTATCATTTAGCTCTTTGAGGGTGGTTGCCTTGACTTCCCAAGACTTGGGAAGAGCTCAATGATCTTTCGGATCTTTGGTCATTGCCGATGTTGTCACCTAAAGAAGATAAGACGTTAGTAATCTTGGTGAAACGAGTGAGCATATCATCTATGCCTTCATTATCAAGTATATAGAAATTCTCATATTTAGAACGGAGCAAGTCAATTTTAGATCTCTTGACTTGCGACGTCCCTCATGAGTAACAAT
>JAVJIF010024335.1:0-14885 GCA_038442645.1 Agave tequilana | reverse complement strand
TATATATATATACATATATATATATATATAGGTATATATTGTTGGCCCAAAGGCCATTAGCCCAATATCCCGATGAATATTTTGATGATAACAAACCATATCTAGTTATGTATTTAACAATTTTGTTTAAAAGAATTTCAGGTTCAAAACAAGTTGATTTGACGGCTCCACTATCAAGACTCACAAGTTTGGACGCCGCTAAAGATTTGCATTCCTAAGCTAAGCACATTAGAAAGCTTCGGGAACAAGATTCTGAAGAAAAGACCAAGTCAAGATCAAGACAATAAAAAAGTCCGAGATTTGTATTTTTACTTTTCTTTTAGACGTTTTGTCAAAACCTAGATGTTAGAAGTAGAGTTATGGGATTGTCACTCACACACACACCTTAGTTTGATTCATGGCTTCAAAAACAATTTCTATTTCCAACTTAGTTTTAGAGTTAACATGTTTTGGAAATTTGTTTTAGAAACTTTAAATTTTGGAAAAACTGACCTTTGGAAAAATGAGTTTTTATCAAAGAGATTTTTATCAAAATGGTTTAACATGTTAGAGTAGTGACTTATGATCATACTCCTATTTTTATAAGGTCCAAAACCTCAACCCAAAAGACCTAAACCAAAAACCCAAGTTCTGGTTTCTGCAGAGTCTGATTTTTCAGAACTGACAGGAGCCGGTCGACCGTCCGGGTCGACCGACGTGCACAAATTGTGCATGTGCACGTCGGCCGACCGCTCGGGTCGACCGGGCACCTTGCAGTGTTCTCTGTGTGTTTGGGTCGACCGGGGCGGTCGACCGTAGTCCCCCAACGGTCAGAAATATGACCGTTGGCGGTCGACCGTCCGGGTCTTTAGGCCATTCGGGAATGAAAATTTGACTTTTGGTTAGACTTCACAATTAAGAATAGAAACATATTTAATTAGTAGTAATTATATATAAAAATTATATAATACTACTCCCGACTCTTGAAAACATGTTTTCTCCTTGTTTGAGCCATACTATGCTCTTATAATACCTAGTTCAGGCCAATAGGGGCTGAAAGTTTGACTTTTAGACAAACTTCCTGATTAAGAGTAGAAACAAGTTTAATTAGTAGTAATTGTATATAGAAACTATGTAATACAACTCCTGGCTCTTTAAAACAATGTTCTCTCCCTGTTTAGGTCATTTTCGGCTCTTATAAGTCCTAGTTGAAGCCAATCGGGGCTGAAAGAGTGACTTTTAATCAAATTTCACAATTAAGACTAGAAACAAGTTTTGTTAGTAGCAATTATATATAATAACTATGAAATACTACTCCCAGCTATTGCAAACTATGTATTAATACTCTTTAGCTCTAGAAAATTTTATTTTCTCCTTGTTTGGGTGGGTTTTATAAGGACTAGTTCAGGCCAATTGAGGCTGAAACAACTTTTGGTCGAACTTACTAGAGACAAGGTTAATTAATATTAATTGTACATAGAAACTACGTAATACCATTGTCGGCCCTTAAAAACTATGTTTCTCCCGTTTGGTCCCATTTGACTCTTATAAGGCCTAGTTCAGGCCAATCGGTGTTGAAAGTTTGATTTTTGGTCAAACTTTCCAATAAAAACTAGAAACAAGTTTAATTAGTAGTAATTGTACATAAAAACACTGTCATACTACTTCGGGCTCTTGAAAACCACGTTTTCTCCTCGTTTGGGCCCTAATCGGCTCTTATAAGGCCTAATTCAGGCCAATTGGGGTTGAAGTTCAACTTTTAGTAAACTTCCCAATTAAGACTGGAAACTAATTTAATTAGTAGTAATTTTATACATGAAACTATGTCATACTACTCCCGGTACTTGAAAATCTCATTTTCTCCTCGTTTGGGCCCTAATCAGCTCTTATAATAAGGCCTAATTCAGGCCAATCGGGGTTGAAAATTTGACTTTTAGTAAAACTTCTCAATTAAGACTAGAAACTAGTTTAATTAAAAGTAATTATACATAAAAATTATGTATTACTACTCTCGACTCTTAAAAACATTGTTTGATCCCTAATCGGCTCTTACAAGGCCTAGTTCAGGCCAATCAGGACTGAAAGTTTGACTTTTGATCAAAATTCTAAATTAACATAAGAAACAAGATTAATTAGTAATAATTGTGCATAGAAACTCTATAATCCACTCTCAGCACTTGAAAAATCATGTTTTTCTCCCGTTTGGCCCCATTCAGCTCTTATAAGGCCTAGTTCAGGCTAATAAGAACTGAAGGTTTGGGTTAGGGTTTTGGTCAAACTTTCATATTGAGACTAGAAAATAGTTTAATTAGTGGTAATTGCACATAAAAACTATGTCATACTACTCTTGGCTCTTGAAAACCTCATTTTTATCCCGTTTGGGCCCTAATCAGCTCTATATTGCCTAGTTCAGGCCAATCGGGGCTGAAAGTTTGACTCTAGGTCAAACTTTCCAATTAACACTAGAAACAAAGTTAATTAGTAGTAATTATACATAGAAACTATGTAATACCATTTACGTCCCTTTTAAACCTTGTTTTCCTCCAGTTTGTCCCCATTCATCTCTTATAAGGCCTAGTTCAGGCCAATCAGGGCTGAAATTTGACTTTTGGCAAAAATTCTCAAATAATCCTAAAACAAGTTAAATAGTTAACACTAGAAACAAGGTTATTTAGTAGTAATTGCATAGAGAAACTATGTAATACCACTCACGTCTCTTGAAAATCATATTTTCCTCTCGTTTGGGTCATGTTCGGCTCTTATAATGCCTAGTTGAGGCCAGTCGGGGCTGAAGATTTGACTTTTGGTCAAACTTTCCTATTAAGAATATAAACAAATTTAATTAATAGTAATTTTATATGAAAACTATGTAGTACTACTCTCGGCTCTTGAAAAGATATTTTCTCCCTGTTTGAGCTCTATTCGGCTTTTCTAATGCCTAGTTCAGGCCAATCGGGGCTGAAGATTTGACTTTTTATTAAACTTCCCAATAAAGAATAGAAACAAGTTTAATTAATAGTAATTATACATAAAAACTATGTAATACTACTCCTGGCTCTTGAAAGTATATTTTCTCCTTGTTTGAGTCTTATTGTAACGCCCCGATCCCAAGGATACGGAGACGTTATGGCGACGTACATACGCGAGGTGAAAACAACCTCACGCGTACGTTAAGCCTCAGTACAGGGAATCACCTCCATAGACATAATGGTTCTAGCAGGAAATAAGTACAAGAATACCTGCAGAAAGGGTTAGTGATCATAACAGATATAAAAACAGGGATAAATGAGATAACAGAAATAAATCAACAAGATACCTATAAAGAGTCTCGATGAGGAATCTCCTATGTGACTCCAAGGCACCATCTGATAATACGGTAGCTCGGATCTCCAACCTGGGCATGCAAACCCAGGGTCGTCAGAAAGCGACCTAGTGAGTGGTAAAATGAAGGAGGCAGTAATATATACAATAGTAATACAGGCACGATAATAATATGTAATACCTGATGTTGTACTAGTGATACCATATAATAAGTTTATAATAAGCAGTAGAAATATATAAACATGTAAGCAGTAAATATATAAGTAGGTCATCTTTTAATACCATCACTACCTAGCCGGTTATCATCAGGTCAGGTCTATAGTCGTATCCAGTTTATATAATATAAAATGTTATCTAGTGGTGACGTGATAGAAGTGAACATGCTAGTGGCGATGTGATAGACGTGTACAGGCAGATGGGCCTATGCAGTGTAATCACTATACGGTGTGGTGTATATACAGTAGTGATGTCTGCTCTACAGAAAGCATCATATATGCAATGCAGAACATGCGTCGTATGCCATGCAATGCAGAACATGCGTCATATGCCATCACAGACAGTATAACATATGCCAGGTAAAGTAACAAGTATACAGGTAACATGATATCGGATACAGTAGCATGAACAATAACAAGATAGCATACATGTACCAGGCATGTCATGTGATTTATACAATAGTAGCAATCAGTACCACCTGGTATTTTAATCAATCTCTTCCAGTGTCCCATACCACTGGCAGTTTATACTGGAGCCCGCACTCCAGTCGAACCCATCCGGACATGGCCTACGGGTACCATTATCCAAACGAGAGAGTGATCAAATAACAAGTGTTCCCGACGTCCACTATTGTGTATACTGTTTTATTATGTTAATTGGAAACCCATGGTCGAGGAGTTCTTATCGGGTGGATGTATCCCGTGCATACCCGGGATACGGCCTTAAACAAGCCCCTGGCTGCTAAGACCAGGGCCCTCCGCTAAGAGGGGAGCATGAATCAAGTAACAAGAGCTCATGGAGCAATTGGTAGGTAGCACTACCGTCCCCTGCAGTGGGAAAACAATATGGATCCAGTACATCACCCGATAAGATCTAATCAACCGTCAAGTCTCCCCCATACCCCAGTTAGATTTATGATCTGTTATATCAAGTATACAATGCAACAAGAACAACTACAGTACATGATACGGGTAACATGATAACTGGACCAGAGTTCTGTTGATAGCATAGAACAATATAATGAGAAACGGGAACAATATAACGGGAACAATATAACGAGAACAATGTAACAAGAACAATAGATGTGGGATTCCACATATCACATATCAACAGCTCTCATGTCCAGTATCGGGAAATCCATATCAGTAACAGGAAACAATCATATATCATGAATACGGGAACATGGAACAATAATACATGTAATAAGCATGGTGATCCATATGACAAGAAGATAGAAATAACACAGGCATGTGTAACTGTAATATGTCAGCATGACATTAATGTGTATGATGATCATGCGAATATGAATGATCATGCTAATATGAAATGCAGTAGTCTGTGCAGTGATATGCCGAGAATCCATGTACCGAGGATAACAATACATGACATAACGGTATTTCGTGAAATGGTGCCGCTACGTATCGGTGGGCCATGCCTACGAAATAACAAGTGTGCCGTGTCATAGTATCTGTGTAACATGTACAGGTAATAACAGTGGTCAGTGTCTACTATCATGAGCAGTGGACTACAGAATCCGTGTAGCCGTAAGCCTGCGTAGCACTAATATATGTAGGAACATTGGTCGATAGTGTCTTATAGTAACGGTGTCTAGCATGCATGTCTAGTAACAGTGTAGTGTCATCAAGTACTGTGAGCTACTACATGGAGTAATAGTATCCACTAATATGGTGACCTAGTGGTCCGTGGGTCAGTGGCGGTACAGGCATGATATCTGTGTCCGAGTGGTCTATGTCTGTATGTCTTGTTACTATGATTATCTCATATTAACTCAGGAAATACCTAACAATCTTCTAGATTATTCCTAAGTCAATGACCGTCCAATCATGACCAGTGAATAATGAATAATTATCGTCTTTTATCCATAATCACGATATATCCATAATCACGATATATCAAGCAATGTCAATAAACATGATAAAATATAATTTATAAAAGAAAAACACTCACAAACTGGCTATAGGCCTGTAGCTCTTTTCCTCACGATCGCAACGGATCCAGAATCGTCCGAATCGGAGTCCGGATGCTCCCGATATCGCCCGAATACTAAATCATAACAAAAAGGGTAAATATGTAAATAAAAATAATTCAAAATGCAATTAAGAAAATGGAGCAGGGGGTTTTCTGCAAATATACCTTTATTGGGTTTCGGATGCGAGTAGACGAGTTAACGGGTCGAGTTTAGATCCGATACCCAAACCCAATGACTTAAGTGGAAGTGGGTTAGTGGGTTAATGAGTAGGGCTTATTGGGTAACGGGTTTACCCGAACCCAACAACACACACACATACAGCATACACACACAGACAGCCCACACACAGCGCGCGCGCACACACACTCTCTCTCTCACACACACACTCTCACACACACACACACAGAGCACACAAAACACACAGCCCCCCCCCCCACACACACACAGCCACACCCAGCACACAACACACACCACCACACAACACACAACACACACCACCACACAACACACAACACACACAACACACACACAGCACTCACACACACTCAACACACACCACACACACAGCCACACCCAGCACACAACACACACCACCACACACACACAACACACACCACACACACTAACAGAGAGATAGAGAGCAGCAGCAGCATGTGCTGCTGCTTGCCTCAGCGCAGGCTGGCCGGCCATCTGGCCGACGGCGCCCGCCGGCGGCGGTCCCGGCCGCCGGCGGTGGCTCAGAGGGTGAGAGAGAGAGAGAGTAAGGGGAAGAGGGAGAGGAAAAGAAAGAAAGAGAAGAAAACAGAGAAAAGAAAGGAAAAGAGAAGAAGAAGAAGAAGCAGCAGCAGCAGGGGAAGAAGAGAAGAAAGAAAGAAAGAAAAAGAATAAGAAAAAGAAGAAGAAAAGGAAGAAGAAGAGGGCCGGCGGCCACCTATGGCCGCGGGCATGGGTTCGAGCTCCGCAGGAAAGGAAAGAGAGAGAAAGAGAAATAGATAGAGGAGAGAGAAATTAGAGAGAGAGAGAGAGATGGTAGTGAGAGAGTTTTTAGAGAGAGAGAGAGGGGAGATTTTTAAAGAAGAAGGAGAGAGAGATGGCGGTGGCGTTGGTCAAAGGCTGTGGGGGAAGAAAGCGCTGGAAAGAAGAAGAAGGGAAAGAGAAAGAAAAAGAAAAAGAAAAGAAACTTTTTAAAATAATATTATTTTAATAGAGTCAAAAATTGACTTGCTCCGAACGGTACCCAAAAATTACAAAAATAGAGAATATTATACTGAGATATAATATGAAGACGGTTTGAAGAAATTCGATTAGGTTTGCAAATTAAAAATCCCGGAGTGTCTCGCCGATACGGGCGATACCGGTTTGGCCGGATTTTCGATAAATTCAGAAAAATCCCCAAAAATACCCAAACGTAGCTCATGAGATTCTAAGACATACAGTGAAAGCCGATTCTAAAAATTCTACTCCGTTTGTGAAATAAAAATCGGAAGGCGGTAATCGGTATCGGTCGACACCGACTACGGAGATTTTCCAAAATAATCCAGAAAATTTCCAGAAAATCCTGAAAAATCGCAAATATTAGAAAATGATTTTTGAAACTGAAATCAACTCAATCGGACTACCACGGAGGTCAAATCAATTTTGTACGTCGTATCGCGTACCGATACTGTGATACGTACACCAGGGAGCAGGGGGTTACATTTCTCCCCACCTTATAAAAATTGCGTCCTCGCAATTTCCATTCAGGTGTGAGAACAATATTTCTAACCCCAAAGCCGAAATGTTACGGGTCCACGACACTTCCACTGCGCACTCTGATATCGATAAGGAACTCAGGATGGAGAAGTATGGTAGTGAACGATACTAGCGGCTTGGAAGCAAGAAGATACAAAGAGAACGAGGAAGAAATCGGATATTCTGGTTGACAACTGGAAGGAAGGAAGGAATACAAACGAGTCAAGGAATAAATTGTCAAGGTCATGGTATTCTTGTACTCGTTGCTGGAATCCCCAACTATCCTGATTGTACTGTTGGTAAGAGCCCGAGGATTGACCCAGGTGGTTACCCACACCAGGTGTGAACCCAGGCTCTGATACCACTCTGTAACGCCCCAATCCCAAGGATACGGAGACGTTATGACGACGTACATACGCGAGGTGAAAACAACCTCACGCGTACGTTAAGCCTCAGTACAGGGAATCACCTCCATAGACATAATGGTTCCAGCAGGAAATAAGTACAAGAATACCTGCAGAAAGGGGTTAGTGATCATAACAGATATAAAAACAGGGATAAATGAGATAACAGAAATAAATCAACAAGATACCTATAAAGAGTCTCGATGAGGAATCTCCTATGTGACTCCAAGGCACCATCTGATAATACGGTAGCTCAGATCTCCAACTTGGGCATGCAAACCCAGGGTCGTCAAAAAGCGACCTAGTGAGTGATAAAATGAAGGAGACAGTAATATATACAATAGTAATACAGGCACGATAATAATATGTAATACCTGATGTTGTACTAGTGATACCATATAATAAGTATATAATAAGCAGTAGAAATATATAAACATGTAAGCAGTAAATATATAAGTAGGTCATCTTTTAATACCATCACTACCTAGCCGGTTATCATCAGGTCAGGTCTATAGTCGTATCCAGTTTATATAATATAAAATGTTATCTAGTGGTGACGTGATAGAAGTGAACATGCTAGTGGCGACGTGATAGACGTGTACAGGCAGATGGGCCTATGCAGTGTAATCACTATACGGTGTGGTGTATATACAGTAGTGATGTCTGCTCTACAGAAAGCATCATATATGCAATGCAGAACATGCGTCGTATGCCATGCAATGCAGAACATGCGTCATATGCCATCACAGACAGTATAACATATGCCAGGTAAAGTAACAAGTATACAGGTAACATGATATCGGATACAGTAGCATGAACAATAACAAGATAGCATACATGTACCAGGCATGTCATGTGATTTATACAATAGTAGCAATCAGTACCACCTGGTATTTTAATCAATCTCTTCCAGTGTCCCATACCACTGGCAGTTTATACTGGAGCCCGCACTCCAGTCGAACCCATCCGGACATGGCCTACGGGTACCATTATCCAAACGAGAGAGTGATCAAATAACAAGTGTTCCCGACGTCCACTATTGTGTATACTGTTTTATTATGTTAATTGGAAACCCATGGTCGAGGAGTTCTTATCGGGTGGATGTATCCCGTGCATACCCGGGATCACGGCCTTAAACAAGCCCCTGGCTGCTAAGACCAGGGCCCTCCGCTAAGAGGGGAGCATGAATCAAGTAACAAGAGCTCATGGAGCAATTGGTAGGTAGCACTACCGTCCCCTGCAGTGGGAAAACAATATGGATCCAGTACATCACCCGATAAGATCTAATCAACCGTCAAGTCTCCCCCATACCCCAGTTAGATTTATGATCTGTTATATCAAGTATACAATGTAACAAGAACAACTACAGTACATGATACATGTAACATGATAACTGGACCAGAGTTCTGTTGATAGCATAGAACAATATAATGAGAAACGGGAACAATATAACGGGAACAATATAACGAGAACAATGTAACAAGAACAATAGATGTGGGATTCCACATATCGCATATCAACAGCTCTCATGTCCAGTATCGGGAAATCCATATCAGTAACAGGAAACAATCATATATCATGAATACGGGGAACATGGAACAATAATACATGTAATAAGCATGGTGATCCATATGACAAGAAGATAGAAATAACACAGGCATGTGTAACTGTAATATGTCAGCATGACATTAATGTGTATGATGATCATGCGAATATGAATGATCATGCTAATATGAAATGCAGTAGTCTGTGCAGTGATATGCCGAGAATCCATGTACCGAGGATAACAATACATGACATAACGGTATTTCGTGAAATGGTGCCGCTACGTATCGGTGGGCCATGCCTACGAAATAACAAGTGTGCCGTGTCATAGTATCTGTGTAACATGTACAGGTAATAACAGTGGTCAGTGTCTACTATCATGAGCAGTGGACTACAGAATCCGTGTAGCCGTAAGCCTGCGTAGCACTAATATATGTAAGAACATTGGTCGACAGTGTCTTATAGTAACGGTGTCTAGCATGCATGTCTAGTAACAGTGTAGTGTCATCAAGTACTGTGAGCTACTACATGGAGTAATAGTATCCACTAATATGGTGACCTAGTGGTCCGTGGGTCAGTGGCGGTACAGGCATGATATCTGTGTCCGAGTGGTCTATGTCTGTATGTCTTGTTACTATGATTATCTTATATTAACTCAGGAAATACCTAACAATCTTCTAGATTATTCCTAAGTCAATGACCGTCCAATCATGACCAGTGAATAATGAATAATTACCGTCTTTTATCCATAATCACGATATATCCATAATCATGATATATCAAGCAATGTCAATAAACATGATAAAATATAATTTATAAAAGAAAAACACTCACAAACTGGCTATAAGCCTGTAGCTCTTTTCCTCACGATCGCAAAGGATCCAGAATCGTCCGAATCGGAGTCCGGATGCTCCCGATATCACCCGAATACTAAATCATAACAAAAAGGGTAAATATGTAAATAAAAATAATTCAAAATGCAATTAAGAAAATGGAGCGGGGGTTTTCTGCAAATATACCTTTATTGGGTTTCGGATGCGAGTAGACGAGTTAACGGGTCGAGTTTAGATCCGATACCCAAACCCAATGACTTAAGTGGAAGTGGGTTAGTGGGTTAATGAGTAGGGCTTATTGGGTAACGGGTTTACCCGAACCCAACAACACACACACATACAGCATACACACACAGACAGCCCACACACAGCGCGCGCGCGCACACACACACTCTCTCACACACACACACTCTCTCACACACACACACACAGCACACAAAACACACAGCCCCCCCCACACACACAGCCACACCCAGCACACAACACACACCACCACACAACACACAACACACACAACACACACACAGCACTCACACATACTCAACACACACCACACACACACACAGCCACACCCAGCACACAACACACACCACCACACAACACACAACACACACCACACACACTAACAGAGAGATAGAGAACAGCAGCAGCATGTGCTGCTGCTTGCCTCAGCGCAGGCCGGCCGGCCATCTGGCCGACGGCGCCCGCCGGCGGCGGTCCCGGCCGCCGGCGGTGGCTCAGAGGGTGAGAGAGAGAGTAAGGGGAAGAGGGAGAGGAAAAGAAAGAAAGAGAAGAAAATAGAGAAAATAAAGGAAAAGAGAAGAAGAAGAAGAAGAAGAAGAAGAAGCAGCAACAGGGGAAGAAGAGAAGAAAGAAAGAAAGAAAAAGAAAAGAAGAAGAAAGAAGAAGAGGGCCGGCGGCCCCTGGCCGGCGGCCACCTCTGGCCGCGGGCATGGGTTCGAGCTCCGCAGGAAAGGAAAGAGAGAGAAGAGAAATAGAGAGAGGAGAGAGAAATTAGAGAGAGATGGTAGTGAGAGAGTTTTTAGAGAGAAATAGAGAGAGAGGGGAGATTTTTAAAGAAGAAGGAGAGAGAGATGGCGGTGGCGTTGGTCAAAGGCGGTGGGGGAAGAAAGCGCTAGAAAGAAGAAGAAGGGAAAGAGAAAGAAAAAGAAAAAGAAAAGAAACTTTTTAAAATAATATTATTTTAATAGAGTTAAAAATTGACTTGCTCCGAACGGTACCCAAAAATTAAAGAAAATAGAGAATATTATACTGAGACATAATATGAAGACAGTTTGAAGAAATTCGATCCGGTTTGCAAATTAAATATCCCGGAGTGTCTCGCCGATACGGGCGACACCGGTTTGGCCGGATTTTCGATAAATTCAGAAAAATCCCCAAAAATACCCAAACTTATCTCATGAGATTCTAAGACATACGGTGAAAGCCGATTCTAAAAATTCTACTCCGTTTGTGAAATAAAAATCGGAAGGCGGTAATCGGTATCGGTCGACACCGACTACGGAGATTTTCCAAAATAATCCAGAAAATTTCCAGAAAATCCTGAAAAATCTCAAATATTAGAAAATGATTTTTGAAACTGAAATCAACTCAATTGGACTACCACGGAGGTCAAATCAATTTTGTACATCGTATCGCGTACTAATACTGTGATACGTACACCAGGGAGCAGGGGGTTACACTTATTCTGCTCTTATAATGCCTAGTTCAGGCCAATCGAGCCTGAAA
Source organism: Agave tequilana (assembly GCA_038442645.1). Lineage (NCBI taxonomy): Eukaryota > Viridiplantae > Streptophyta > Magnoliopsida > Asparagales > Asparagaceae > Agave > Agave tequilana. Next base: position 3,117 of record JAVJIF010024335.1, on the reverse strand, counting down.
ATTTGACTTTTATACGAACTTGCTGATTAATAGTAGAAACAAATTAATTAGTTGTAATTGTATATAGAAACTATGTAATACTACTCCTAGCTCCTAAACAATATTTTCTCCCTGTTTAGGTCATATTCGACTTTTTAAAGGCCTAGCTTAGGCCAATCTGGGCGGAAAGAGTGACTTTTGATCAAAATCTCCAATTAAGGCCAGAAACAAGTTTAATTAGTAGTAATTATACATAAAAATTATGTAATACTACTCCCAGCTCTTGAAAACCCTAGTTTCTCCCCGATTTGGCCCTTTTCGGCTCTTATAAGGCCAGTTCAAGCCAATCAGGGCTGAACGTTTGACTCTTTGTCAAATTTTCCAATTAACACTAGAAACAAGATTAATTAGCCACAATTGTACATAGAAACTATGTAATAATACTCCTGACGCTTTAAAATCATGTTTTATCTCTATTTAGGTCATATTCGACTCATATAAGGCCTAATTTAGGGCAATCGGGACAGAAAGTTTGACTTTGGTCAAACTTTTCAATTAAGACTAGAAACAAGTTTAATTAGTAGGAATTATACATAAAAACTATGTAATACTACTCGCTGCTCTTGAAAACTACATTTTCTCCCCATTTGGACCCTATTCAGCTGTAATAAGGCCTAGTTCAGGTTAACAGGGCTTTAAAGTTTGACTTTTGGTTAAGCTTCCAAATTAACAATAGAAATTAGGTTAATCAGAAGTAATTGTACATAGAACTATGCAATACCATTCACGACCCTTGAAAATCATATTTTCCTCCCATTTTGTTCCTATTCGGCTATTATAAAGTCTAGTCCAGGCCAATCGGGGCAGAAAGTTTGATTTTTGATAAAACTTTCCAATTAAGACTAGAAATTAGTTTAATCGTAGTAATTATGCAAAAAAACTATGTATTAATACTCTTAGCTCTTGAAAACTTTATTTTCTCCTCGTTTGGGCGGCTATTATAAGGACTGGTTCAGGCCAATTGGGGCTGAAACAACTTTTGGTCGAACTTACTAGAGACAAGGTTAATTAGTATTAATTGTACATAGAAACTAAGTAATACCATTGACGGTCCTTAAAAACCATGTTTTCCTCCCGTTTGGTCCCATTCGGCTCTTATATGGCCTAGTTCAGGCCAATCGGTGTTTAAAGTTTGATTATTGGTCAAACTTCCCAATAAAAACTAGAAACAAGTTTAATTAGTAGTAATTATATATAAAAACACTGTCATACTACTATGGTCTCTTGAAAACCACGTTTTCTCCTCGTTTGGGCCCTAATCGGCTCTTATAAGGCCTAATTCAGGCCAATTGGGGTTGAAAGTTTAACTTTTACTAAACTTCCCAATTAAGACTGGAAACTAGTTTAATTAGTAATAATTATACATGAAACTATGTCATACTACTCCTGGCACTTAAAAACCTCATTTTCTTCCCGTTTGGACCCTAATTGGCTCTTATAAGGCCTAATTCAGGTTAACAGGGTTGAAAGTTTGACTTTTAGTAAAACTTCCCAATTAGTAGAAATTAGTTTAATTAATAGTAATTATATATAAAAACTATATATTACTACTCTCTGCTCTTGAAAACCTCGTTTGAGCCCTAATTGGCTCTTATGAGGACTAGTTCAGGCCAATCAGGAATGAAAGTTTGACTTGTGATCAAAATTCCTAATTAACATAAGAAACAAGGTTAATTAGTAATAATTGTGCATAGAAACTCTATAATCCACTCTCAGCACTTGAAAACCATGTTTTTCTCCCGTTTAGCCCCATTTAGATCTTATAAGGCCTAGTTCAGGCCAATAAGAACCGAAAGTTTGGATTTTGGTCAAACTTTCATATTAAGATTAGAAAATAGTTTAATTAGTGGTAATTGCACATAAAAACTATGTAATACTACTCTCGCTCTTGAAAACCTCATTTTTTCCCGTTTGGGCCCTAATCAGCTCTTATATTCCCTAATTCAGGCCAATCGGGGCTGAAAGTTTGACTCTAGGTCAAACTTTCCAATTAACACTAGAAACAAAGTTAATTAGTAGTAATTATACATAGAAAATATATAATACCATTCACGTCCCTTGTAAACCTTTTTTTTTCCTCCAGTTTGGTCCTCATTCGTCTCTTATAAGGCCTAGTTCAGGCCAATCAGGGCTGAAATTTGACTTTTGATAAAAATTCTCAAATAATCCTAAAATAAGTTAAACTAGTTAACACTAGAAACAAGGTTATTTAGTAGTAATTGCATATAGAAACTATGTAATACCACTCACGGCTCTTGGAAATCATATTTTCCTCTCGTTTGGGTCATGTTCGGCTCTTATAATGCCTAGTTGAGGCCAATTGGAGCTGAAGATTTGACTTTTGGTCAAACTTTCCTATTAAGAATAGAAACAAGTTTAATTAGTAGTAATTTTACATGAAAATATGTAGTACTACTCCCGGCTCGTGAAAAGATGTTTTCTCCCTGTTTGAGCCTTATTCGGCTTTCATAATGCCTAGTTCAAGCCAATCGGGGCTAAAGATTTGAGTTTTTATCAAACTTCCCAATTAAGAATAGAAACAAGTTTAATTAGTAGTAATTATATATAAAAACTATGTAATAGTACTCTCGGCTCTTGAAAGCATGTTTTCTCCTTGTTTAAGTCCTATTCTGCCCTTATAATGCTTAGTTCAGGCCAATCGAGCCTGAAAGTTTAACTTTTAGACGAACTTCCTGATTAATAGTAGAAACAAGTTTAATTAGTAGTAATTGTATATAAAAACTATGTAATACTACTCCTAACTCCTAAACTATATTTTTTTCCTCGTTTAGGTCATATTCGGCTTTTTTAAGGCCTAGATCAGACCAATCTGGGCTGAAAGAGTGACTTTTGATCAAACTCTCCAATTAAGGCCAGAAAATAGTTTAATTAGTAGTAATTATATATAAAAACTATGTAACTACTCCCAGCTGATATATATATATATATAGGTATATATATATATATATATATATATATATATATATATATATATATATATATATATATAAGGTATATATAATATATATATATACCTATATATATAGGTATTATATATATAGGTATATATCTATGTAT
>JAVJIF010024334.1:0-50000 GCA_038442645.1 Agave tequilana | reverse complement strand
TCTTCTCTACTTATTTGCAGGTACACAATTAATGGAGAGATATTCAAATAATCACTTAATTAACACTAATTAAGTGATTAATTAAAAGATAAAGGATAAAGCCAAATCTCAATCCAGATCTAGAGAGATCCGCGCAACAAACAGAGAATCCAAGTGGTCCACGTGGATAACCACTTCCCAACTGATCTCCACCAGAAAGATCTGGACCAACGGCCCAGATCTTGCCGCGGGAACGCAAGTGGGCGCGGCAATCTAGGGCCGTTAGATCCCCGGATTTTGTGGCAACAACCTACTCTCCAGAAGCTTCTCCAATCTGCTATAAATACTGCATCATCACCTGCGAGCTGAGACGGATCAGAGAAGAGAGGAGATTAGTTTTAGGTGTTGTAATTTTCATTTTTCTCTAGGTTTTGTTCTTTAGTTCCCTCTTCTTCTCTATCCCTAGATTTCATTACAAAAGAGAGTGATTGTGAGGAGAGAGCTTGTGTAATCAAGGGTGACAACTTGAAGCTATGCAAGGATTGATCCATCCTCCATTCCTCTACTTGAGTTTGATTCTAGTTTCTTGTGCTTTCTTTACTTGCTTTATTACTTGCTTTGTTTAGTTCTTGCAATCTAATTCAAGCTTTGTTTTAGTTCTTTAATGGCTTCTTGTAGCTAAATTTTCATTCCATGTACTAGTTTACCACTAGCTTAGCCACTTCACTACTCATGGGTGATTGCTTTTGTTAATCTTGCAAGTGTATGATCTTCTCTTCTCCGATGGTTAAACCACCATCTTGCAAATGAGAAAGTATTAGGTCAACACGTGAGAGGAATTCTAAGCCTATGGAGTGACAACATTAGGCAAAGCATTCATTATCAAGGAGATTGGTAAGCTTTGGCAAGCTAGCAAGGTAATCTAGTCTTGGATCGCTTTCTTTAAGTTTCTTGTTCTTTTCTTGTGAATACCACAACCAATTCTTGATTTCTTTTCCAACGACTTCCACATGAACATATCCATCCTCTTTTGGTTTCTTTTGTATTTGCTTCACTAAGTTTATAATCAAGAGAAGGATACTAGTTTGATCACTTCACTACCATACGTTTAAAGCTTCTATCGCGAGCTCTCCCTGAGATCCGACTCGGTATAGCCTTGTGCTATAACGGAGACAAGAAAGGGTACATCAATCACATTCTATACACATAATAAGTACGCCCTTTCTAGTTTAATCAAATTTTTGGCGCCGTTGCCGGGGAGAGCGACGGTATTTTTTTTTAAAGTGAGAAACTAAACGATATATCTTCTCTGTTGCAGGTACAGGTTGAAGATTCAGAAATATTTGCACAGCAGAATCATATAAGTGGACCTGGGCCTCTGCTCAAGAAAGCAGAGCCCAGGATCCCTCTATTGTGCCGCGGATCCACAAGAATTGCCGTGGGAACGCGGCACTTTAGAGTTCACTACTTACAAAATTTTTGCAGGGGCTTCTGCTCTGCAAGATACTGCTGCCTATATACTTCATTTCCTGTATACTTCACTGTATTCCTGTTAATTAATTCAACAGTAAGAAATTGGTTGATAATTGCTAAAAATTGTTAGACATCTTGCATTATAGGCACGTGTCTTTCAATTACTTTAAATTTACTGTTGAAGAGTGCGGGGGACAAGGTACGTAATTCATTGCATATAGACTAAGACTCACTCTTTGTTTGATTTTTCTTACTTGGAGTGAACCTTGTTTGTTTCTATATCGTACACTTGCACAATTAATTCTAAGGGCAATTCCTGTAAATAACATAAGGTGGGGGAGGTCATTACCCTTTCCTTAGCCCGGAAATCATTTTCCCCACGTACTCACAATCCTAAGCTTGTAAATAAAATTTGATAGACGTTGGCCCTAGGGACATCCGGACTCACTTAGGAGATTATCCTAAGGGGAAAAGTGTTGGAAATTGACTTCTGTAAAATCGGTGTCTAGGAAGGGGTTGAGGGCCGAAAGCCCGAAGGTTGCTGGTTACTTAATTAAGGAACGTCTCCAGACGGAAAACCTCCCACCAACCTTACCCTTCCCTGGCTGATTTGCTTATAGTCAAGGTCTACACTAAACCTCCTGTGGACAGTCTATTTAGGAGTCACCTAGGACCAGAAACCCTAGACAAGCTTGGATTGATTTTTTTCTTTTGTTGTTTGTTATTTTTTCTTTTTCGCTGGTGTGATCGGTGTACGTTGTTTGTGATTGTATATACGATAGTGGTTTTGTGATCCTAATTCTTTCTACACTTGCACTTCCACAACCACTTCATCATGACCAACAACGTCTCACTTCAGGATCGATTTTATCCGATTCGCACCTCCATTCCTTCATGCATTCTTCTCCCCGAGCCTAATGGAAACAACTTTGAGCTGAAACCACAATTCATTAGTACACTTCCCCGATTCCATGGTTTAGAGTCTGAGGACGCGTACCTCTTTATTCGTGAGTTTGAAGAGGTATGCCAAATGATGAGAATATCCCAACTTTCTGAGGATGCTGTTAGGTTACGGTTCATACCGTTTGCACTTAAAGATTTAGCTAAGAAATGGCTTTATAGTCTTCCTGTCAGTTCCATATCTTCATGGGATGATTTTGTTAAGGTCTTTCTTAGGAAATTCTATTCTATCCACAAAACAGCCCTCATGAGAAGAAACATAATGCAATTCAAGCAAGAACAAAATGAACCTTTCTGGAAATATCTTGAGCGTTTCAAAGACCTCCTTGCCCTATGTCCCCATCATGGCATAGAGAAATGGCGTCTATGCCAGATTATCTATGATGGATTAGATTACCAAACAAAAACCCTTTTGGAATCCATGTGCCAAGGGGAATTCCTGAAAAAAGATGAACATCAGGGTGGGATCTCTTTGAAACCCTAGCTGAGAAAACCATTCAGTGGGAGTCTTGTCCTAACAAATCCATTTCCACCACTTCCAGAACTGGTACACATTCCAAAGAATCCTCTATAGCTGCAGAAACCAAGATCACACAATTAATGAAGAGGATAGAACTGCTTGAGTCAAAAGGGAATTCTGTGGTCAACCAGGTCAACCCATTGCCTTTGATTAAACCAGGTTGCACCAACTGTCATGACCTTAGCCATGTCTTTGAGGAGTGTCCATTTTATCAGCCCCAATCATTTCAGGAGAACATGAATGCAGCATTTACCAGACCCCCATACTCCAAGACTTACAATTCAGGATGGCAGAACCATCCAAATTTTCATGGAGTCAGTCTGGTACTGAGCATCATATGCCACCACTTCCACATCCATACAATGCTCAGTTTCATTCATCCAGTTTTGATCAAAATTCACTGTATGTTCATCCATCTCAAAGTCCACCACAGTCATATCAGTCATATCAGGACACACCACCATATTATCAGAATCCACCACCATATTACCAATCACAGTTCCAATCTCCATATCCTCAACATCCACCCCAGAATAATTCTGAGATATCTGAGTTGAAGAACATGCTAGCAACCTTTACAAAGAACCAGCAGCAGGAGTTGAATGAAATGAAGGTCCAGATCAAGAAATTGGCTGAGAATCAAAAAGGACTGTTCTTAAGCCAGCCATTGCTAAATCCCAAAGTTGAAAATTCAGGACCCAGTCATTGTCATGCCATTCATACCCTGAGATCTGGTAAACAAATTGACAATAAGGTTTCTAGTCCACAATCTCATCCAGTACCAAAGCCAACACCTCAAATCCCAATGCAACCAACTTCTGACAAACCATCCTCTAGTGCAGAGCCATCCACATCTCAAGCCAAGGGGAAAGAAAAGGTAGATGAGCAACCTTATAAGCCTAGAGTACCATATCCAAATAGGCTTCTAAATAACAAGTCAAATGCTCACATGGAGAAAATAAAAGAAACATTCAATAAGGTCCAAATCAATGTCCCTCTTCTTGATGCCATTCAACAAGTGCCATCATATGCCAAATTTTTGAAGGAAATGTGCACCAAGAAGAGGAAGACCCAAGTCCCTAAAAAAGTCTTCCTTGCATCATCCATTAATGAGCTGCTCACTGGTCCAATTCCTGTTAAGTACAAAGACCCAGGGAGCCCCACCATTTCATGCATCATAGGACAGACTACCATCAATAGGGCACTTCTTGATTTGGGGGCCAGTATCAATCTCCTACCTTTCTCTGTGTACCAACAATTAGGGTTAGGTGATCTCCACCCGACCCAAATGACCATCCAATTGGCTGACCGCTCTGTTACTAAACCCAAGGGGATAATTCAAGATGTCCTTGTCAAAGTTGGAGAATTCTTTTATCCAGTTGACTTTGTTGTCCTTGAAACAAAACCAGTGTCAAATTCCAATCAAAGGGCACAAATTCCTGTCATTCTGGGTCGACCATTCCTGGCTACTGCAAATGCAATCATTAATTGCCGGAATGGATCAATGAGGTTGACTTTTGGTAACATGACACATGAACACAATGTCTTCCACACACAGCCTCACAAAACAAAAGATCAAACATTTGAGGTTAATTTCATTAGTAACAATTGTGAGGAGGAAGGTGAAGATCCAAAAGATGAGTCACAATCTTGTGATTCTCTTTCCCGAGTACCCTTTCAAACGGGGAAAGTTGATTTGGATACTTTCACTTTCAATGAGCCAACTGAGACTGTATTTGAACCTCCAATTGATATATCATTTGAAGACTTGTTTGCTGAAGAGATTATGTGCTTAGATGAGTCAACTCGGGGTAAGTTAGCTAATTGTCCACTGCCGGATGTTGACTTGAGCTTTGAAGAATTATATGGAGAGGAGTTAAAATTTCTAAACACTGGAAGTGATGAGATTCTGAGTGAGAGTGGTGATAAGGACTTTGTTTGTGAACGATGTGGTGGAAAGAGTATGAATGAAAATAACAACAAATTGAAACTGGAATCACCTAGGGTAAGAACAATTCAGACCGTTTCCCAATGGAGTTCAAGAAAGAGAACACATTGGAACGATGGGAAACGGGCCAGAGGGAAGCGACCAAAAACCCAGGTGAGAGTTACATTTGTATATTCCTTGTAAATAATTTTTCCTACCTCTTACCTATTTCATGCATACATTTACCATAATGCATTGAGGACAATGCATGAAATAAGTGTGGGGGAGGGTTTACTAACATAGGATTTTCTTTTCTTTATAGGATTTTTATTTTTTAGGACTTTTATTTTTTTTTTTTTTTTAGGTCTTTTATTTTTAGATTTTATCTATAGATTTTATCTTTTTCTAGATTTTCCATTTTCTTTTTAGATTTTGCTTTTCTTTTAGAAAATATAAAATAAAAAAAATATAAATAAAAAAATAAACAAAAATAAAAACTTTTTGAAATAAGAAACAAAGTTTTGCTCTATTTTTAAGAAAATTAAGATGTATCTTAGAGATTAAGAAAGCCTTAATTATGACATCTTAAACCTAGTTGAAGTAATAGATTTTGTTTGAGATTATAGGCTAAGTAAGTAAAATTGGTGAGATATTTTTATCTTGAATTTTTTGCCTTAGATAATATGCACTTTACACTTACACATTTCTTGGGATGGAGACAATGACCAAAAATGCCATATAAATAAAAAAAAAAAGAAAAAAAAGAAAAATATATATAAATAAAGCATCACCTATTAAGCTGGGAAATTGTGCCTCAAGAAGCATAATGACTCACGCCTAACGGTGATCTCACTTTTAAGCTGGATAATTGTGCCTCAAGAAGCATGATCATTCACGCCTAACGGTGATAAAAAATAATCCCCTTTAGTTTTGTGGCCTTTTTCACTCGAGACCTTAAACCCAAGGGATGTTTTCTCATCTGGTGCCCTAAAACCATCTGGTTTGGGAGTCATCGGTTAAAGGCTCGCTACATGGGTGAACTAGAAAGCTAAGAAAACTAAGGGAAGAAAAAAGCAGAAAAAGAAAAAAAAATATATATATAGATAAATAAATGGCTTGATGGTTGGAGTTGAAATCCCAGGAAATCTTCACTTACACGGTGTGCATACTATCTAGGTTTTATGAAAGATAAAATATTCAATCCAATTTTGAACTCTTACCTTAATTAAAGACAAAATCTTGCATGGATACTAAGTTTAAGGAAGATTGATTATAGGTGGACTTATGACCTAGGATCACTTATATTTTTGCAAAAATAGTTCGTAAACATGTCTCTTATTCAAAATGCGTTTTCAAAATACTAACATTTGTCTTCTTTCTTTATGGATTTTGTGGGTGCAATCCGCTGAAAACCCTCAGGAGACAACACTCCTCCTCTAGGGTAACCTAGAGGTTTAACGGCTTGTTGCACATGCTCAGTGCAATCGCGTCACCTGCGAAAGTGGTGTAATAAACTAGTAGTATAGATTTTCTTTTTCTTTGTTTTTGCTCGGGACGAGCAAAAGAATAAGTGTGGGGGTGTGATTAGTACTCAATATTGCATATTTACATCATAACTCCCATGCATAATACAAATAAATAAGTGATTTTTACTCCTCTTCTCTACTTATTTGCAGGTACACAATTAATGGAGAGATATTCAAATAATCACTTAATTAACACTAATTAAGTGATTAATTAAAAGATAAAGGATAAAGCCAAATCTCAATCCAGATCTAGAGAGATCCGCGCAACAAACAGAGAATCCAAGTGGTCCACGTGGATAACCACTTCCCAACTGATCTCCACCAGAAAGATCTGGACCAACGGCCCAGATCTTGCCGCGGGAACGCAAGTGGGCGCGGCAATCTAGGGCCGTTAGATCCCCGGATTTTGTGGCAACAACCTACTCTCCAGAAGCTTCTCCAATCTGCTATAAATACTGCATCATCACCTGCGAGCTGAGACGGATCAGAGAAGAGAGGAGATTAGTTTTAGGTGTTGTAATTTTCATTTTTCTCTAGGTTTTGTTCTTTAGTTCCCTCTTCTTCTCTATCCCTAGATTTCATTACAAAAGAGAGTGATTGTGAGGGAGAGAGCTTGTGTAATCAAGGGTGACAACTTGAAGCTATGCAAGGATTGATCCATCCTCCATTCCTCTACTTGAGTTTGATTCTAGTTTCTTGTGCTTTCTTTACTTGCTTTATTACTTGCTTTGTTTAGTTCTTGCAATCTAATTCAAGCTTTGTTTTAGTTCTTTAATGGCTTCTTGTAGCTAAATTTTCATTCCATGTACTAGTTTACCACTAGCTTAGCCACTTCACTACTCATGGGTGATTGCTTTTGTTAATCTTGCAAGTGTATGATCTTCTCTTCTCCGATGGTTAAACCACCATCTTGCAAATGAGAAAGTAATTAGGTCAACACGTGAGAGGAATTCTAAGCCTATGGAGTGACAACATTAGGCAAAGCATTCATTATCAAGGAGATTGGTAAGCTTTGGCAAGCTAGCAAGGTAATCTAGTCTTGGATCGCTTTCTTTAAGTTTCTTGTTCTTTTCTTGTGAATACCACAACCAATTCTTGATTTCTTTTCCAACGACTTCCACATGAACATATCCATCCTCTTTTGGTTTCTTTTGTATTTGCTTCACTAAGTTTATAATCAAGAGAAGGATACTAGTTTGATCACTTCACTACCATACGTTTAAAGCTTCTATCGCGAGCTCTCCCTGAGATCCGACTCGGTATAGCCTTGTGCTATAACGGAGACAAGAAAGGGTACATCAATCACATTCTATACACATAATAAGTACGCCCTTTCTAGTTTAATCACCGCCTCGCCGGGTACAAAAATGCTACGGCAATGTATATACGCAGAGTAAAATACCCGTACGTATACAAGCTAAGCATATCAATACAGTTAGGAATCAGAGTACGAAAGCATAGTGGTAATATACGTTTCAACATTACAGTCCAAGTACATCGTTATCACAGTATGTGATCCAATATTACGTGAATATTACATCACTGGAGTGTACAAAAGTATAAATTACAAGAAATTTACAAAGTATAAAATCGGTAGATGCTCACAAGCTGGAAAGGAATCTTGAGAGCCGATCAAAGGAATAGATCAAGAGGATCTGCTACTAAGTCACCACACTTCTGTTGTGTCACTCTGATTGGCTACAGAAACTTCACCAAAGTTCAAGATCTAAAATTTGGACATGCAGGTTCAGAGGTTGTCAGAAAAGTAACCCAATGAGTATGTAAATGAATGAGTGCTCATGCAACACACGTGTACAGGAATACCAGCGGATCATATATTCAAGGCAAGCAAATAGACAGTAAACAGTAAACATAAATAGAATCATGTTTAAAACATATTTATTCAGGCATGTATAAATCATCAAATGTATATGTTACATTATAAATGTAGGCAAAACCAATTGTATACACTCAATTGCCGGATTCATGAGATTAGCATATCGGGGGAATGATCCAAACAAGAAAATCCCCATATATATACCATATATCCCATTTCACCAACAAATGAATATATTCAGCTAGAGTTGTTGTTTGGTAAGTATGTCAGTATTTCTGCAATAGGTATAATCCAGTATTTGGAGTATAAGTTCTGTTTGGAATTCAGTTGCAGGCAGTAGTCAAAATAACTTAATTATATAACAATAGCAATAATCAGTATCGCTTATTATTATAATCATTCTCCTCTAGTGTCTCATACCACTGGCAACTCTTACTGGAGACCGTTTAAATGGTGATTTTGGGTGTTCTTCTTCATTTCATATCATAGACCTAGAAATATGCAAGAGAAGTATTATTAAAAGGATTTGATATTAAATAAATGTGAAGATGTGGTATGTGAAATTGCTCTGATACCAATTGTAAGATCACCTAGAGGGGGGGTGAATAGGTGATGGCTAATCTAATGGTCACTTATGAACAAATAATGCGGAATTAAAACTAAGTTGACCAAATTAAAACTTCTTTAAATTTAACACTTATGTATAACCAAGAGTGTTGCCGAATTCCCCTTGCGAGGCTCTGGACAAGCTCCTCTAGATTCCCCTTGAATGGGTTGAGGTGCCGCGTTGGCTCTCTTGGTTGAATACTAGTGTTAACAACAATCCCAAGCAAGTATGAATATCAATTATGAGCACAAGGGAATATATCATGCATATATAAGATGAACACAATAAATTGAATGCAAGATATAAAATAGAGACAAAGAGAGAGAGAGAGGGAAGAGTAAGCAATCGCAAACACAAAGGGTTTGTTTCGAGGTTCGAGCACACTTGCTCTACATCCCCGCCTTCGACACACGAAGGATTTCCACTATGTAAGATCCCACCGGATCTCTCCTCGGTGCCGTACACCTACAAACCCTCGGACTCCCAAGTCCCGTACACACGCAAGCCCCCTAAGCTTGCCGAGGCCGCACCTCGAACCACCAAGAGTTCACAACCGAACTCCAACCACAACGAGCACACTTGCCCGCTTCCTCAAGGTACAATGGAAATCTCTTTGGTGATCTAACACTTGATCACCAATTACAAAAGCTCACTACAACACTTTCCTATAGGATAGATATGTCTATGGATGCTCAAGTGTAGTGTGAGAAATCAAGGAAAGAAAGCTTTGGTAGAAAACACAAGAAATCACTTTAACACTCTCTTGATAAAAACTCCCTTTTGATTGGAAGTATTAGCACTCTATTTTGTGGAGAAAACTCTTCTAAAAGTATCAGAAAAACAGCTCAAGAAATCTCCAAAATCTTAACCCCAAAACAATAGACAAAAACCCCTTTTATAGGCTCCCAGAAAATAGAGCCGTTGGGGCTGTGTCAGTGCTGTCGGTCGACCGCCGGTCGACCGGCCAACGGTCATTTTTCTGACCGTTGCAGCCACCGGTCGACCGGCTCGGTCGACCGATAACCTGGAATGAACTGTCGGTCGACCGGCCCGGTCGACTGATATTTCCAGAGAGCAAACTCTCTTGGTCGGTCGACCGACCCGGTCGACCGGCCACTGTGCTGACAACGTGCACAGGACTGTGCACATCGGTCGACCGGACCGGTCGACCGGTTTGGCCTGTCAGCCAGTCTCCAGGTCTGAAAATAGGATTTAAAAAATTTTATAAAATCCTAAAAATACATAGAAATTCTACAAAAATAGTTTTACCAATATACTTGAAAGAACAAACATGCTTGCACAAAATCAAGACATGTTATAGATGTTTTGGTCTATTTTTGTAACTTGGAAATATTAGCTCAATAACCAAAATGTATTTTTCCAAAACATGTTTTTCCAAACTTGTTTTTCTAAATCTTCATCAAATACAAAAACAAGATATTTGAGTTCATTTTAAAGCATAGTGTGTATGGATATGATCCACTACACAATCAATAAGAAATATCTATGTTTTTGATATAAAGCTCTAATCAAGATTTTGGTTTAAAGATATGAACTATGAAATACCAAAATCCAAGATAAATTTTGTCTCAAGGAAAATCTTTGTTCTAAATAAAAATTCTTTTCTAAACATAAAAATCTTTTATGAAAGCAATTTAAATCAAGAGTTCTATCAAGAGTGTGTGTGTGATATAGACTTGAGCAATCCACTAACTATCTATCCTTTACATTTTTTACTAAAACAAAAATACAAATTCTATACCTAGACACAAGTCTTCATCTTCTTGAAGTCTTCACTTGAAGGCTTCTCATCTTCTTGACTTGGTCCAAGCTTGATCCAAAAACTCCTTGGATCACCACATGCAAGCTCCAAATCTTGTTCTTTTATCCTTTGTTGAGCTATGCACCTACTAAGATCTTGATCATGAATCTGTCACTAATTAAACACAAGATCATTAGTAACTATAACTTCATGAGTTGATCATCATCAAAACTAGGGCGATAGGCCTTTGGGCCAACAGTATGAATATGCAATTTTAGAGACTAATCACACCCCCACACTTATCTTTTGCTCGTCCCGAGTAAAACAAAAAACTAAGAAAATTATTACACCACTTTCGCAGGTGACACGATTGCACTGAGTATGTGCAACAAACCATTAAACCTCTAGGTTTCCCCTAGAGGAGGAATTTTGTCTCCTGAGGGTTTTCAGCGGATTACACCCACAAAATCTATAAAGAAAGAAATCAAATGTTAATATTTAAAAACGCATTTTGAAATAGAGAAAAGTGTTAAATATTGTTGCGAAAATTTAAGTGATCCAAAGTTATAGGTTAACCAGAAATTATTCTTTCTTAAACTAAGTCAAATGCAAAATCTTGTTATAAATTAATATAAAAATTTAAAAATAAATTGATTCTTTGATCTTTCATAAAACTCTTAGAACATATGCACTTTGTGAATAGTGAAGATTTTTAGGATATCGACTCTAACTTTCATGTCATTTATTTATATTATTTTTTCTTTCCTTAGTTTTCTCAGGCATTCTTGCTTACCCAGGTAGTGAACCTTTAGTTGGTGACCCCCGAACCAGACAATTTTAGGGCTTCAGATGAGAAAACATCCCCCGGCCTTAAAGACTCGAGTAAATAAGGCCACAAAACTAAAGTAGATTATTTTGATTTGTCCATCTTTTTAGGCATGAATAATCATGCTTCCTGAGGCACAACTACCCAGCTTCAGTAAGTGGTTTTATTATCATCAATTTTTTTATTTTTTTTATGGCATTTTCAGTCTTTGTTTCAATCCCAAAAAATTATGTAAGTGTGGAGTGTATATATCTAGGGTAAAAAATTTAAGATCAAATTATTTCCAATCTTACTTCCTTATCCTAAAATTTAAACAAGATCTATTATTTTGACTCAGTTTAAAAATTCATAATTTAGGTCTTCCTAATTCCTAAGATAATCTTAGTTTCGTAAAAATAAATCAAAACTATTTCTTTTATTTCAAAAAGTTTTGTAAAGAGAAAAGAAAAGAGTTTTAAAAAAAGAAAATTCTAAAAATTTTCTAAAAGAAAGTGTAAAAGAAAGAAAATTTAAAACTAACTATGTTAGTAAATCCTCCCCCACACTTATCTCATGCATTGTCCTTAATGCATCGTGAATGTATATATGCTGAAACAAATGAAAAGGGAAGAAAATTACCTCATGATGATGGCTCCGGTGGTGGTCTAATTGGTCTATGAAATACGGTCTAATTCAAAAATTATGGATCTTACAAAAACCCACCAGTGACCTCTCTAATACGACCTAGTGAAATGTTGGAGAACTGTATGATCTTATTGAAAAAATTACCCCCATCCAATTTTTAATTTTCAAAAATAATTACTGAGTCATTTTCTTCAACATTCTTGTCCAACAATGAAGTGTGATTTTGGGAGATGATTGATTTGGACTCAAATGGAACAGGAATAAAAACCGATACCGACTCGAAAATTTGACTCATATCAAGTCGAGATTCAAAAGTGAGAGTCGAAATTGGTTCAAAAATGGGTCCAAACTAAAGAATTGATGTTCACACACTTTTCCCATCAATGAAGTGTGATCATAAGATATTGGTGATTCAATTTCACGATGTACTGGTATAGGATTCAATGTTGACTCTGAAATAGAGAAAAATCCGGTAAAGATACTGGAGTCATTATTGAGTCAAAAAGTGAAATAGAATTACCAATTTGAGGTTCAAGATTACTTTCAAGCTCAAGTTCAATTTCAAGAAAATGATAACTTGCCAAAAAGTCAAGGTAGTTCTCAAAATTTTAGGCAAGTTCAAATGGATATAATGAAATTGAATCTTAATTTTCGTCCATGGAAGGAATGTGAATGGGTGAAATGATTGAAAGTACACCTAGAGGGGGGTGAATAGGTGTAAGGCTAATCTATGTCAAATAATACGAAATTTAAAAACTTAATGCAATACACTTAGTGTAACCAAAGAGTGTAGCCGAATTCATGGTGAAGGGCTCTGGACTAACTCCTCTTGATTCCTCTGAATAAGAGTTGAGGTGCTATATGAAGCTCTCTTGGTTCAACACAAGTATGGGCACACAATCAAACCAAGCATGTATATGATATGAACAATATGAACAATGCACAATGTAAGAGAGAGAGTTTAGAGAAAGTGGATCAAACGCAAACACCAAGATATGTTTCGAGGTTCGAGCACCCAGCTCTACGTCCCTACCTTCACACAGAAGTATTTCCACTAACTCGTCCACACAGGACTTCCCACACAGGGAACCTCCACTGAGGATTTGGGTAAATACAATTTGAGAGTACACAACACCTCTCTCCAACAATACAACCTCTTACTAGAGGCACAAAGCCAACACAAGATCAACCTCTCTCACTAGAGGGATACCAACAAACTCAATCACCTCTACACTTAGAGGGATACCAAACCTAATTACACAATCTCCTCTACACTTAGAGGGAAAGGCACAAAACCAAGCAGAGATAAGGGCTTACAACACTTGGTGGTGTTAACGAACCACAAACAAATTCTTTCTCACAAAATAAAGATCCTAATAGATAGGATAGATATGATAGGCTCAAGTGTGAGAATATAAAGAGTTTGGAAATCAAAAACACAAAAAAAAACTCTTGGGAAAACTTCTAGAATAGATATAAAATGAAGATAAAAAACAATCTCAAAGAGTTCTCCTTTTCTTGATTTTTCCAATCCTTTTAAAAACAAATAAAGATCAATCTTTTGGCTCTAAAAACTCTTTAAAAACTTGTATTAAACACTAAAGAATGAGAACTTTTGCTCTTCAAAAACTTATCCAAAATAGCCAAGGATATGGGGTATTTATAGCCCCAATCTAAATCTGCCCGTTGGCAGCAGGAAAGGGTTGTTTTGCCCTTCCAGTCGACCGGCCAACGGTCAGATTTCTGACCGTTGTGCCACCGGTCGACCGCCCGGTCGACCGGGCCTGGATCCAAAGAGCAACGGCTCTCTGTCCGGTCGACCGCCCGGTCGACCGGAGCTGGATACAAAGAGCAGAACTCTCTGCAGGTCGACCGGTCGGTCGACCGGGGCCTTTTCCAGAGAGCAGAAGCTCTTTGGCGGTCGACCGACCTGGTCGACCGGCCCACCAGCCTGGCTGCGTGCACGTCTGTGCACGTCGGTCGACCGGACCGGTCGACTGACTTCTGCCTCAGTCGACCGGCCCGATCGACCGGCAGACAGCCAGTCCAGCCATATAGGATTTAAAACTAGGGTTTTTATCTTTAATTAAACCCATAAAATCACATAAATTCCACAAAAATCAGTTCTTATTAGATCTTTGAAATACAAATATGGGTGACAAAAATTCAACACATATTACAAACTATTTGAACCATTTTTGTGCTCTTGAAAATTTGCCTTAAACCAAAAACCGTATTTTTCAAAACTTGGATTTTGAAATGAAAATCTGATTTTTTTCAAACACATGTAAATACAAAAACATGATATTTAAATAACTTTTAAGCATGTTGTACATGGATTGAATCCAATATACATTAAAGGTATTATATCTATGTTTTTGACATTAAATCCGAAAATAAGTTTTGTTTAAATATAAAACTCCAAACTCACGAATAGGTTAAGTTTTATTTAACCTATATCCCTTTTACCCCTTTATTTTCTCAATATTGAAAAAATCAAAGCAACAAATTGCTCATTCTCAGATTCGAACCCATGGCCACCGCCCACATATCCCAACGCCTAGACCACTTTGCCACATTGGTGTGTGCACTAAAAGCCCATGTCTAATTATTTACACCTTCCGCCTACTCCCCCATCTTCTCCAACTTCCCCCACTCTCTCTAACTTCTCCTACACTTTCTCCCCCTCATTCCCACTCACCCAAACTGAACCCACTACTCCTCTCACGTAGCCTAACTTTCAGGGGGGCTTAGGGGTGTGTGTGGTGCCTATAAAAGGGACATCTCACTATCTCAAGTCACTTGCAAAACCCAAACTTCTCTTTCTTTCTTCCACTACAATATCTCTCCCTCTTTCAAACTTGGCGAGATTCTGAAGTGCTGGATGAGGGGAGGAAGATTCAGACTAAAGTGAAGCGTTCCAGGTATTTATTTTGAATTTTTGTAGGATTTAGTTCGTTGTGGCATTTCACCGAACACGTAGTATGCGTTACATGTTAGCTTTAATTTCACCTTGTAAAACGCATGCTAAAATCACAATAAAATTTGTAGAACACTTAGGATATGCCTCCTAATTATCATGATTTCTAATTTATTTTTAGAAATTTATTTGCAATCGAAAAAATACTAGACTGTGTTGTGCACTGCACTGTGCACAGCACAGTGCGGACCAGGCCAGGTTTGGCCTGAGCCAGACCAGAACCGAGTCTGGTCAGGCCAGACCAGGCCCAGCCTGGCCAGGTCGGGCCAGACCAGACCCAACCTGGGTCTAGTCGAGCCAGGCCAGGGCCAGCCTGGCCTGGTTGGGCTCAGCCAGACCCGATTGGGTCTGTGCTGGGCATAGACACAGTCCGGGTCTGTTTTACAGACCCGAACCCGACCCAATATAAAAAAAAAAAAAGAAAAAAGAGAAAAAGAAAGGAAAAAGAAAAAGGAAAAGAAAAAGGAAAGAAACAAAATAAATAAAAATAAGTAGAAAAATTATTGTAGCATTTACTGTAGCAAAACCAACCCAAACCCATTACTGCAGCAACAGACCCATTACTGTAGCAACAGACCCGTTTAGTTTTATTTAGTTTTTATTGATTTTTAGGTTTATTTTAATTCAAAAATTTCTAGAAAATTCCAAAAAATTCACAGAAAATCACAAACTAAATTTGAAACTCTATAAAATTATTTTGATATAATATCACTTAGAATAACATGAAATTAAATATTTTTGTAATTACTATTCAATGATATTTTATTTAAAAATGACCAATAAATTTCTAAATAGCACAAAAAGAATATGAAATTCATAATTCAGTAATATGTAAATATTATACATCAATTTATTAGTTTATGCATGTATTTTAGAATGAAATTATGTTTTAAATAGTTGCTATAAATTCAGAAATTAAATTATTTGAAAATATTAACCAACCAAAATTATAATAAATAGTAAAAAAATACATTATCACTTAACTTATCACTAAATAAATAACATGTCAAGTCTCTAATTAATTCACGTAATTTTAGGCCGCGAATTTTACCCAGAGCCGGTTGCAGTTACAGGAATTCAGATTTCAACGACATCAGGCAAGTACACATAGTTTATAAATTCCTTTTCGATCTCAATCTTCATGTCCTTCTTTGATCTCATGTATTGTAAGACATGCATGCATAGGATGTTTGATACATAAATAATCATTCAAGTATAACTATAAATTAGTAAATATTGTACAAGTACGTTGACGTCACCCTATGTCATGATTCATATTTTATGATTATGTCTACATCCTAATACACTGGCATCACTTATACTATTATGCATTTGTCACTCATTGTTATCACCATGTTCTATTTTTTCTGAAATTTTGATATATAATGTAACTACTATTTGACACTGATACTCTTGATACTGGTCCATAATCTTGTCACGCTGAGTCACATATTATCTTGCATTTACATTAATTAATAAAATTAACCAAGCGGGGTTATGGGGTAGACTGTAGCAGGGGAAATCTAGGGAGGTGTGCTTGGAAGGGCGACCCCTTGTGGGTTTGGATGCCACACGTGATCTTGTTATTTATGCGCGCTCCTGTTATTACATGTTACATGATACCTGAATACAGTGAATTGTTTCTCTCTACTATCAGGATCCACTAACGCATCACTTATTTGATATGTAGTTGTCCTGTGGGATGGGGCACAGGACAGCTGCATTAGTTAGGATAATAAAATATACTAGACTTAGAATTATCATTTGTGACATGGATAATCTTGACTACATGATGTTCCTGGACTTGCCATATGATTCTTAACTTGTGATCTTGAGATCGTGTGACCTGATGATTATGATATATGACATTACTCATCCAGGGTGCTTCATGCTCATTATATACATATCATAGTATACATACATGACTTTATTTCACCTGACTGTTCTGTTACTCTCATTGGTATCTTACCTGTCAGTTTATATTACCGTCAGATTTATGATTCATTGATTCCAGTGCTCTACTTATATTGCCCTTTACTTTCACATTTTCATATTATTGTTTCCTCTTCTCGTGTGTGCACTTGCTGGTCCGCTTTGATTAGTACTCAATATTGCATATTTTATATCATATTCCCCATGCATAATACAACTAAATATATGATTTTAATCCTCTTCTCTACTTATTTGCAGGTACACAATTAAAAGGAGATAAAGTAATTAATTACCTTAATTAGCAATAATTAAGGTGATTAGTTAAAGATCCAAGATAAAGTCAAATCTCACTCCAGATCCAGAGAGATCCTCGCAACAAACGAAGAAACTAACCATGCCACGTGGATAACCAACTCCTAACCAATCTCTACCAGAAAGATCAGATCCAACGGCCATAAGATTGCCGCGGGGCGCGGCAAGGGGCGCGGCAATCTGGTGGCTGTTTGGCTCCGGATTTTGTGGTAACAGAATTCTCTCCAGAGGCTTCTCAGATCTGCTATAAATACTGGACTATCACCTGCGAGCTGAGACTGAATGGAGAAGAGAGGAGATTAGTTTAGTATTGTAATTTCATGTATTTTTCTCTTTAGGTTTTGTTCTTTAGATCCCTCTTCTTCTTCCCTAGAATTCAATGTAAAAGAGAGTGATTGTGAGGGAGAGAGCTTGTGTAATCAAGGGTGACACTTGAAGCAACAAGGATTGATCCATCCTCCTTCCTCTACTTGAGCTTGATTCTAGTTTACTTGCTTTATTACTTGCTTTGTTTAATTCTTGCAATTTACTTCAAGCTTTGTTTTAGTTCTTTAATGGCTTGTAGCTAATTTTCCTTCCATGTACTAGTTTACCACTAGCTTAGCTTCTTCACTAACTCATGGGTGATTGCTTTTGTTCATCTTGCAAGTTGTATGATCTTCTCTTCTCCGATGGTTAAACCACCATCTTGCAAGTGAGAAAGTAATTAGGTCAACACGCGAGACGAATCCTACGCTAATGGAGTGACAACATTAGGCAAGCATTCGCTATCAAGGAGTCTAGTAAGTCTTGGCAAGCTAGCAAGGTAAGCTAGTCATGGATTGCTTTCTTTAAGTTTTCTTTCCTTTTCTTGTGAATAAACCAATCCCAATCTTGATTTCTTTTCCGACGATTTCCACCATGAACATAGCCATCCTTTCTTTTAGTTTCTTTTACATTTGATTCACTAAGTTTATAAGTAAGAGAAGAATACTCGTTGTTCACTTCACTACCACACGTAAAGCTTCCATCGCGAGCTCTCCCTGAGATTCGACTCGGTATAGCCCTATGCTATAGCGGAGACAAGAAAGGGTACATCAAATACATTTTTATACTCATAATAAGTACACCTTTTCCGTCTAATCAAAAAATGGCGCCGTTGCGGGGATGACAATTCTCTAATACGGCGCATTACCTTTTCTTGTTAATCAATTTTTGGCGCCGTTGCGGGGAGAGCGACGTATTTTTTTTGGTTTAAAGTGAAGTACTAAACTATTATTCTTCTCTGTTGCAGGTTTCAGGAGAAGAAAACAGGAAATTCTTTACTGCAGTAACATCTAAGTGAACCTGGCCCTCTGCTCCAGAAAGCAGAGGCCAGGATTCTTTAATTGTGCCGCGGATCCACAAGAATAGCCGCGGGAACGCGGCAGTCCTGAGCTCAATTCTCACCAAATTTCTGCAGAGCCTCTGGTTCTGCAAAATACTGCTGGTTCTATACTTGAAATCCTGTGTTGTTCACTGTATTCCTGCTTAATTAAAAAACAGTAAAAAAATTGGTTGATAATTGTTAAAAATTGTTTAGACACTTGCATTTTAGGCACGTGTCTTTCAATTCTTTACTTTTACTGTTGAAGAGTGCTGGAGGCAAGGTACGTGTTTGCATTGCATAATAGACTAGGACAAACTCTTGCTTGATTTTCTGGCTTAGAGTGAATCTTGGTTATTTTTCTTGTACACTTGCACAATTCAATTCTAAGGGCATACCCGTAAATAAGATAAGGTGGGGGAGGTCATTACCCTTTCCTTAGCCCGAAAACCATAACCCAAGCACTCACTAACCCAAGCCCTAATTTAATAAAAAAGTAGACGTGGCCCTAGGGACATCTCGGACTCAATTAGGAGATTATCCTAAGGGGAAAAGTGTTGGAATTTAACTCTTGCAAAATCAGTGTCTAGGAAAGGGGTTGAGGGCCGAAAGCCCGAAGGTTGCTGGTTACTTAATTAAGGAACGTCTCCGGACGGAAAACCTCCCACCAACCTTACCCTTCCCTGGCTGATTAGCTTGTGGTTAGAGTCTACACTGAACCTCCTGTGGACGATCTATTGTTAGGAGTCGTCTAGGTCTAAGTCTACCCTAACTTAGGTTAGAATTTTCTTTCTTTCTTTTGTTTGTTTGTTTGTTTGATTTTTGTTTGTGATTGTGTGATATGGCTTACAATTACAATTCTTTCCATCCATATGTCACACACACTCCATATTCGGATAATTCCAACCCGGTGTTTTATAATATGCACCAACCACAGACACTGGGTTGGCCTTATCCGAATCAATATGACCCATACACCCCATCTAATGATTATAATGTCCAAAATAATTTCAACTCTTCTTCGAGTCATTGGGGATTCACTTACCCCGAGTCAAATTTTCAAAATCCTTGTCCATCATATTCACCTTGTCCACAGTATTCATTTCCAGAGTCCACTTCATATACTCCTTTTTCTGAGCCTCCATTTGAAGACAAATCTGACTTATTAAGGAGTTTAGAAGCTCAATTACATCGAGCTGAGCAAACATTTCCAGAATCTTTTCCCTCTCCAATTCCACCGTATTTTCAAGAGTCCTACTCAGTTCCACCATTTCCTAATAAACAACCATTTGTCATGGACACGAGTAAAGATCTCTTGTGTGAGTCCACTTTTCCATCACCACCCATTTTTGACTCACACGATTCACAACATTTCCAATTTCAAGATTCCTATACTCCCATTCTAGAGCAGCCATCTGTAGATCTTTTACATCTAGAAAAGAGTATAGACATCTTGCAAGAGTCTTTCTTACAATATCAAACAACACGTACCGAGTCTTTCAATAGTGTGAAAGATCAATTGGATAACCTTCTTAGGAAAGAGGAAACTCTAGCCTATCAACATTTGACTAATCCAATTGTACCACACTCTATTGATACGACTCAAGACTCTTGTCATCTTGGAAATTCAGATTCAATTTCAGCAAGTTTTTCATTTCCTCAACTTGAACTTGTCCAAAATTCAAATCCAATTGACATTTTGGCAAGTTTTTCATCTCCTAAAAATAAACTTGTCCAAAATCCAGATCCAATTGACGTTTTGGCAAGTTTTCCTTTTTCTGAAATTGAATTGGAACATGATTTTGATCCTAAACTTTCATTTGATGATTCCAACTTACTTCCTGATTCAATCATGACTTCCATATCCTTACCTGATTTCAATCCATTTCCCAAGTCAGAATTGGATCCATTTCCCATCCATTGTGAAAATGAATCACCAATCTTTTATGATGATCACATAGAACTTGGCCAATTCCATACTTCTGAAAGTCCTATCGATAATTGGCAAGTTCTCCACATTTAATTGAACTACATGAGGAATGTGATCTTGAACCCAACTTTGTGATTCAATCCATTTTCCTGATTCCATAATGACTCCGGTATCTTTACCTCACTTCAATCTTTTCCTGGAGTCGACATTGGATCCTTTCACAATTCACAATGAAAGTGAATCATCCATCTTTGAGGATCATGTTGAACTTGCCCAATTTTATACTTCCGAAGATACCATTGACATGCTGGCAAGTTCTCCATCTTGTGGAATTGAACTCAAATGTGACCTTGATTTTCTCAATCTCTTTACTTCTGAAACTGATTGTACAATCCTTAAGGAAGATGTTGACTTAAGTTTTGAAGAATTGTACGGTGATGAGCTTGAATTTCTTAAAATTGGAAGTAAAGAGATATCACTTTTAGAAAGTCACATTCCATCGTTGAACTCTGATTGTGGACTTGAGTTTTCATTTCTTGACTTGGACACAATTTCTGACTTCACTTCGACTCCTGAACCATCACTTGATTTAAATCATAATCCTGAGTCAGTGTTCCTTTCCGAGTCCAAGTCAACTGTTCTATCATTTCATTCACCATTCTGGGACAAGGATTTTGATGAAAATGATTCTGAAATTATTAGGAAAATCTTGAAATTAGATGGGGTTATGTACATAATTAAGAGCACACACGCATGCATCATTTTCATGGGTCATATTTTTGTGATTTTTGGTAGGTTTTTGAAGACTCAACGCCAAGCTGATTGGGCCATGTTCCGTGGACCAGTCCGACCACCCCCAGAACCACCTCCTTATTAATTTTTTTTTTTTTACTAACATAGGATTCACTAACATAAAATTTAGGAAATAATAATAATAATAAAAAAAAAAAGAAATAAAAATAAAAGAGGATTTTCATGTTTAAAAGAGTCCCACATTTTCCAAATTCTACATCTTTCTAAATTCCTAGGAATTCCCATATTTTCAAAATTCAAATTCTTTCCATCTTTTTAAATTCCTAGGATTCCTAAAATTCTTAGGATTCCTCAAATTCCATCTTTCAAAGCATTCCTAAATTTGAGGTCTTTCCATATTCCTAGGAGTCAAAGATTCTTTTCATAAATCCCTAGGGTAAATTTGTTTTTGACCTAGGGATAATTTAGGGACTCTCAAAATTCCTTTCTCCTATAAAAATACCCCTCCCACATATTTTCTCTCTCACCCGAGAAACAAACCTCAGATCCCTAATTTCCTCTCAAAACCTCAGCTCTACAAATTTTCCCTTCTCCTGCTTCCTTCAGATTGCCGCGGATCCACAAGCCTAGCCGCGCAAACGCGGCTCTTCTGTAGAATCCAGTGCCCAGAAAAATTTCCCACCAGTCGATTTCAAGTGCTTCTTCCAGATCTGGTGTCACAATTTCTTCCAGAGTTCTCTGCATCCACAACAGAGATCGTTTTCTTCCCCCCACGTAATCCGGGGGTGGTTCGATATTCTAATCTCTACTCTTTACTGCTTTAATCTTCAATCTCTGTTATGGCACCACAAATTTTTCCTGAAAAAGACTTTGGGCGGATTTTGATTGATAATAATGGGTATGGTCATGTATTTTTAGAACGAATAAGGGCTAGGAATTGGTACAATTTGATTTATGATAATTCTGAGACCGAGTCATTCTATTGTCCTGAGTTGGTAAAGATGTTTTACACTCACCTAGATCAAGCCTCGGTAGATTCACAAGCTTACCAATTCACTGTCCACATGCCTAATGGTGATTTCATTGTCACGCTTCCTCTTATTGAGGAAGTCACTCATGTCCCGACCAACCCACACCATAGCGAACCCCTCCCTTTAATTGACTATATGACTGTTATGGGAGTTCGCTGCACGGAGCAGGATCGTGGGCTAAAGGCTAGCACCACGTTTAGGAATGTTCATTGCATAGGACGTTGGATCCTACGCAATATTTTAGGGCTAGACCATACCACGACTTTTAACAGGCCTGTGCTACAGATTATACATGACTTGATGACTAGACAACGCACAGTCTGTTTAAACAAGGTTATCTTTCATGCACTAATTGTCAACTCTTCCCGAACAAGAGGTGCCAAATACACACACCCCATCCTGATTACACGTCTGTGTAGGACCTTCCTACCAGATGCTGTATTTGATTCATTTGATAGAGTGTTTGCTGCACCAGAGAGACCGACCAGTGCATACACTAGTTGTTTACACGCACTCTGGACACCTACTGTCCAGCCAGAAAATGTGCCTGTAGTGTCCTCATCTTCGGAGAGTTATGATGCGGAGGATGAACCCGAATTTTGGAGGCAGGAACCCCCTGTAGAGACACGTGCTTTCATGTCTACCTTATGGAAAGGCATGAAGAAAATATTTAGAGGGCAAGTAAGGCTGAGAAAGAAGGTGGAGGAGCAATCTTCCAGGTTGGAGGAGCAATCCTCTAGGCTAGATACTATTGAGGCGACATTGAGGAGGACACAATCAGCTGGGCCGAGCACCACATCGGTTCCAAAGAGGAGGAGGGAGTGACTTTTCACCTTTTACCTGTTTCATGCATTCTTTTTATCTTGCATACATCGAGGACGATGCATGAGATAGGTATGGGGGGTAGATACTAACTTAGGATTTTTTCATTTTCTTGTTAGGTTTTTATTTTTTATTTTTAGGATTTTTACTTTCTTTTTAGGTCTTTTATTTTTAGATTTTATTTTTTCTAGATTTTCCACTTTCTTTTTAGATTTTATCTTTTCTTTTAGAAAAAAATAAAAATAAAAAATAAAAAAAATAAAAACTTTTTGAAATAAGAGACAAAGTTTTGATCTATTTTTAAGAAAATTAAGATGTATCTTAGAAATTAAGAAAGCCTTAATTATGACATCTTAAACATAGTTGAAGTAATAGATCTTGTTTGAAAATTATAGGCTAAGTAAGTAAAATTGAGGAGATATTTTTATCTTGCATTTTTTGCCTTAAATAATATGCACTTTACACTTACACATTTCTTGGGATGGAAACAAAGATCAAAAATGCCATATATATGTATATAAAAAAAAAATAAAAAAAAAAAAAGAGAAAAAGAAAAAAGAAAAAAAAAATATATATAAATAAAAGATCACCTATTAAGCTGGGAAATTGTGCCTCAAGAAGCATGATGACTCACGCCTAACGGTGATCTCACCTATTAAGCTGGGTAATTGTGCCTCAAGAAGCATGATTATTCACGCCTAACGGTGATTAAGAATAATCCCCTTTAGTTTTGTGGCCTTTTTCACTCGAGTCCTTAAACCCGAGGGATGTTTCCTCATCTGGTGCCCTAAGACCATCTGGTCTGGGAGTCATCGGTTATAGGCTCGCTACATGGGTGAATTAGAAAGCCTAATAAAACTAAGGGAAGAAAAAAAGAAAAAAAAAGAATATATATAAATAAATGGCTTGATGGTTGGAGTTGAAATCCCAGAAATCTTCACTTACACGGTGTGCATATTATATAGGTTTTATGAAAGATAAAATATTCAATCCAATTTTGAACTCTTACCTTAATTAAAAACAAGATCTTGCATGGATACTAAGTTTAAGGAAGAATGATTATAGGTGGACTTATGACCTAGGATCACTTATATTTTCGCAAAAATAGTTCGTAAACTTGTCTCTTATTCAAAATGCGTTTTCAAAATACTAACATTTGTCTTTTTTCTTTATGGATTTTGTGGGTGTAATCCGCTGAAAACCCTCAGGAGACAACACTCCTCCTCTAGGGTAACCTAGAGGTTTAACGGCTTGTTGCACATGCTCAGTGCAATCGCGTCACCTGCGAAAGTGGTGTAATAAACTTGTAGTTTAGATTTTCTTTTCTTTTTCTTTGTTTTGCTCGGGACGAGCAAAAGAATAAGTGTGGGGGTGTGATTAGTACTCAATATTGCATATTTTATATCATATTCCCCATGCATAATACAACTAAATATATGATTTTTAATCCTCTTCTCTACTTATTTGCAGGTACACAATTAAAAGGAGATAAAGTAATTAATTACCTTAATTAGCAATAATTAAGGTGATTAGTTAAAGATCCAAGATAAAGTCAAATCTCACTCCAGATCCAGAGAGATCCTCGCAACAAACGAAGAAACTAACCATGCCACGTGGATAACCAACTCCTAACCAATCTCTACCAGAAAGATCAGATCCAACGGCCATAAGATTGCCGCGGGGCGCGGCAAGGGGCGCGGCAATCTGGTGGCTGTTTGGCTCCGGATTTTGTGGTAACAGAATTCTCTCCAGAGGCTTCTCAGATCTGCTATAAATACTGGACTATCACCTGCGAGCTGAGACTGAATGGAGAAGAGAGGAGATTAGTTTAGTATTGTAATTTTCATGTATTTTTCTCTTTAGGTTTTGTTCTTTAGATCCCTCTTCTTCTTCCCTAGAATTCAATGTAAAAGAGAGTGATTGTGAGGGAGAGAGCTTGTGTAATCAAGGGTGACACTTGAAGCAACAAGGATTGATCCATCCTCCTTCCTCTACTTGAGCTTGATTCTAGTTTACTTGCTTTATTACTTGCTTTGTTTAATTCTTGCAATTTACTTCAAGCTTTGTTTTAGTTCTTTAATGGCTTGTAGCTAATTTTCCTTCCATGTACTAGTTTACCACTAGCTTAGCTTTCTTCACTAACTCATGGGTGATTGCTTTTGTTCATCTTGCAAGTTGTATGATCTTCTCTTCTCCGATGGTTAAACCACCATCTTGCAAGTGAGAAAGTAATTAGGTCAACACGCGAGACGAATCCTACGCTAATGGAGTGACAACATTAGGCAAGCATTCGCTATCAAGGAGTCTAGTAAGTCTTGGCAAGCTAGCAAGGTAAGCTAGTCATGGATTGCTTTCTTTAAGTTTTCTTTCCTTTTCTTGTGAATAAACCAATCCCAATCTTGATTTCTTTTCCGACGATTTCCACCATGAACATAGCCATCCTTTCTTTTAGTTTCTTTTACATTTGATTCACTAAGTTTATAAGTAAGAGAAGAATACTCGTTTGTTCACTTCACTACCACACGTAAAGCTTCCATCGCGAGCTCTCCCTGAGATTCGACTCGGTATAGCCCTATGCTATAGCGGAGACAAGAAAGGGTACATCAAATACATTTTTATACTCATAATAAGTACACCTTTTCCGTCTAATCACGCTTCTGACAGACCTTGATTTTTTCAGCATCAGAGCTTGAGGAGACTGACGAGCCACTGTTCGAAGGAACCCAGGAAGATTACCAGGCGTGAGTCTGACGTTTCTTATCTTATGTATTTTGGCATTTTGTCTTGTTATGATATCCCGATGCCAAAATTGTATCTTCTTTTTTTCTGCTTTGTTATGTTTCAATCTTGTATCCAGACAAAGACTATTTTAGATGTATGTCTTTTATGTGAAATAAAACTTCTGGTTGTTTTTTGTATATGTGTGCGAGAATTTGGCTCATTTACTGCAGCGTAAGGTATTCACGAAAGAGATTTCCCTCTTCGTGACTATCTGCTGGCCATCCTCACGTACCCGTATTCCGTATTTTGGGAAGCGGGGCGTGACATCAACACTATCTAATCTTTACAATGATCTAAATAAAATCTTAACTAAACAAACCGATGTCTTCTTGTAGAACTCCGTCTCCAAGTTGACTCGATCCAAACGTGATTCACCGAGCTAGACTCCAACCGAGTGCTAGATATGAACATGACGCTCGAGCTCTTGAATCACTAAGTGAAAGCTCCAAAACACCTTTGTTGAAGCTAATCACCTACTAATATCTTGGTCAAATATCTGAAACTAAATATCACAAGATTATTAGTAAACTATAACTACATGAGTTAATCATCATCAAAACTAGAGTGAAGGGCCTCTAGGCCAACAATCTCCCCCTTTTTGATGATGACAAAACTCATGGAGTTATATATGCATGGATTAAAGTTAAGCTTCATAGAAGCTCCCCCTTAACTCATGCATAGCAATACACAATAAAGATATTCAATGAATGCTCAATATAGATATGCATAAACATGCATAAAAACAAAGAAATGAAATAAACATGATCTTTGATATCAATGAACATGCTCTTGATATCAATTTTAAAATAAACATGTTCTTAAAAATATTGTTGCTCTAATGCCAACAAAAGCTCTTGATACCAACAAAACAACAAATGATGCTCTTGATACCAATACCAACAAAAGATGCTTTTGATACCAATGGTAAAAGATAACAAACTTAACACATATGCATATAAAACTCCAAAATATCTCTCCCCCTTTTTGTCAATTCATCAACAAAGGGGTTCAAACAATAAAGGGCATAAATAATATTTTTCTTCCCTTTTTCATAAATCAAAATAATAAAGATATATATGCTATATACATTCATGAAGAGGAGAGACGTGAAGCTAACTCCTCCTGCATACATGCATTTATATGAAAAGAGATGACTAAACCCTAACCATATAAAGAATAATATGTAATGTATAAAAGGAGATGTGAAGCTCCTACTACACACGTGTACTACATACCAAAGAAAGGTCAATGACTTTAATATGACATACACTCAACATGAATATATATATATATATATATATATATATATATATATATATATATATATATATATATATATATAGAAGATGTTAAGCTTCTCTTGCATATAAGCAATAAATATCAAAATGATACCAATTGAAAGATATATCAATTTAGTACGAAGGTATACATCGAAACGTCATGATACCAATTTATGATACCAACTGAAAATAAATAAAACATTTTGAAGAAACTAACAGACATTTTGATACCAATTGAAAGATATAAATATATAGGAAATCTTTATATCAATGGTAAAAATTTGTACCAATTGAAAATATTTTACACTTTTGATACCAATTAAAAAAATATAAACCAATCTTTTTGGTTAAACACTAAAATCATTTTACAATAGAGATATCAAATAGAGAATAATATCAATTTAAGATTCTTGATACCAATATTGAAAATAAAACATATACCAATTGAAAATAATTTTCATTAGGAGCATAGGAAACCAAATGAAAACTAAGATATCAATTTTTCAATATAAAGAGTGGGAGTAAGATACCAATTGTAAACAAAACCGATTGAAAGGTAAAACATGAATTTTCTCCTCCTTTATGAAATACTAATGAAAACAATGCATAAGCTTGTATAATATACCAATTGAAAAATAATTGTCATAAAGGACTAAATCAAGCTTAGCATATCAAGATTTGTGCTTAAAGATATAGAGATATAGTAAGCACAATCAAAACACATATATATGTATGAAAATTAAATACCAATCGAAATTGATATTATTTAAAGTTAAAGCATACATATATAGAAATAAATATGAGTATACAAAATAAATATCAATTGTGATACCAAATGAAAATACAATGAGAATCAAGTGTGTAACTCATAAATACCTCCTATTCATGCACATGTTAAAAAGATTTTCAATTTGAGCAAACAAGGCATGGTCGCCCGTCCAACCACCCATAAAAGGGTAGGGGTTTTCAAAAATAAGTTTGAAAATAGGTTTAGCATATTTGAAAACTCTACCAAAATGAAGAATACGAACTAGTTTAATGAAAAACTTGAAAACTAGTAGGAAATCCTTCAAGTAAGGAATAAAACAAGAATATATCCATGAAAAACATGTAAGTCACACGATCATCAACGCTCAAAGTCTATAAAGCATATATCATAATCATGAAAACAAAGTCAAGAGAAAACATCAAATAAAGTGAGTGTATAAGAGTTATGTGAAAAACATAATCATGGAAAGAGACATTTAAGCTCAATATGAAATAAAAAAAATCATCAAAACTAAATCTACTTCAAGGTATATGTATGTTTTGTCAAAACTAAAGGTATACATACATATCCAAACACAATTGAGTCCATAAAGAGATTTTGCATGAAAAGCAACTGACTCAAGGGTATACATGTATATCCAATAGTTTTGATAAAATTAACATATACATGAAGCTAAAACATATATTAATGAAAACATGTACAAAATAGGGAATACAGGTCAAAATGTATGAATCATCAAAACTAGGCTATACTAGTACATCTAATGGGTACAAATGAGCAGTTAGGTACAAACATATAATAATCTATTTATGGCTCATTAGTTGTACAAGCATATGCACAAGTTTTAATAAAAAATTACATCTAAACATATAGTCAAAACATGAAGCATAAAACAAAATATAAACTAATATGATCATTAGGTAAATGCACATGTTATTAGAGCTATGATATACACAATAGCTAAACTATAATGAGAACACAAAAATAGTAGTCCATATAAACATGGGTGTATCTCAAATACTAATTATGTATATCACTAATCTAATTATCATGGCATTTAATATAATAATCAAGAAACATCAAAACATGCTAAAAATCAGTGACATGAAAAACATGTAAACATAAATGAGAGTTAGAGATCGTTACCAAAACTAAGAGGGTACATCTCTATGTCTCCAAACCAAGGTGGTCCTCCCACCAAACTCCCCTTGAAAGTGATGCATCCAAAATAGTCATCATTAAGCTCGGAACGCATCCACCTCAAAGCACCAATAACTCTCACGTCATGTGAGAGTCCACACCTACATCAAATACCATAGGGGTGGACTTTGGTACCTATACTCTTTTGGGTCCATGGGGGTTAGCACCTTTCCTAACCCAAACAAATCTATTTGCAAAATTTGAATCATTAATTCTATCAAAGCAAAATTTTACAACGTGGCCCTTACGTTCACAATGTGTACAAGTGTACACATGAGCATACATAGTGTTATGTGTAAGAACGTGGGAAGCATGTATATGCCGTGTATGGTGTGCATGCACAGGTGGAACTTATTTCTTTCGAAACATAGATTCCAAACGTGCGTGGTTCATGGCACATTGGCTCAAAGTGGAGCCCAAACAATCAACACTCTTCTTTAATATAGATATATCATTTTCAATCATGGAAGAAGAGGTGCATGTAATAGGTAAGCTGAATGATGAAGCTATACTAGCATGGCAAATATGAGAATCTAAATTATTTTTCAAAGAAATGTTTTTCTTAGAAACCAAATCCAATTCTTTTGAAATAGAAATAATTTTATTTTTCAAAGATTCATTTTCTTTTAATACAAAATCAAGTTTTGAAGATAGAACCTCATTTTTCTTCAAAACAATGTCACAATCATTTTTGGTTTTCAAAATTTTATTTTCTTTTAGAGTAAGGTCAAGTTTGGATTTCAATGAATCCATTTCATTAGAAATCTCCATTTTCTCTTGCAAAACCAAATCAAATTTAGAAGACAAATTTTCATTTTCTTCTTTTAATGCAAAACTATTCTTTTTCAAAAGTTTATATTTTTCTAACAATTTTTCACAAACAATGGACAGTTCTTCATTTAATGCATCGGCATTAATATATTCATCATAAGAAGAACTAGCACTATCTAGTTGAGTATCCGAATGTATCTCAAGGGAGTCATTCCCTTGGACCATGAAGTAACGTTGATCGGACTCTTCTCCACTAGATTCGTTCTCTACTTGGATTGGCAATTGAAGCTTTGGAGAGGTCAAGATGTTCCACACTGCAAAGGCGGAATCACAATGAGAAATCATGTTTAAATATTCGTTGCTAAGTGATTTTCTAAGTGCCTCTAGGGCTAGTACATTGGCCTCTATATGCGTGCTATTATTAAGGTAAGATTCCTTGGTAATGACAAGGTAAACTTTATAACCTATGGCTTTTAAATGCAAAATCATTCTAACCTTCCATATATTAATTTTAGAGATATCAAACATGGGAGGGTTATCCATGAGTGCAAACTATATGTGTGCAAATGCAAATGATAGATTAGCAACCAAGATCTCACTCCTAGGTGGTTAAACCTAATATCAAGAGCGTAGGCTCTGATACCAATTGAAAGTACACCTAGAGGGGGGTGAATAGGTGTAAGGATAATCTATGTCAAATAATGCGGAATTTAAAAACTTAATGCAACACACTTAGTGTAACTAAAGAGTGTAGCCGAATTCCCGGTGAAGGCTCTGGACTAACTCCTCTTGATTCCTCTGAATAAGAGTTGAGGTGCTATATGAAGCTCTCTTGGTTCAACACAAGTATGGGCACACAATCAAACCAAGTATGTGTATGATATGAACAATATGACAATGCACAATGTAAGAGAGAGAGTTTAGAGAAAGTGGATCAAACGCAAACACCAAGATATGTTTCGAGATTCGAGCACCCAGCTCTACGTCCCCGCCTTCAAACAGAAGGATTTTCACTAACTCGTCCACACAGGACTTCCCACACAGGAAACCTCCACTGAGGACTTGGGTAAATACAATTTGGGAGTACACAACTTCTCTCTCAAATAATACAACCTCTTACTAGAGGCTAGGCACAAAGCCAACACAAGATCAACCTCTCTCACTAGAGGGATACCAACAAACTCAATCACCTCTACACTTAGAGGGATACCAAACCTAATTGCACAATCTCCTCTACACTTAGAGGGAAAGGCACAAACCCAAGCAAAGATAAGGGTTTACAACAATTGATGGTTTCAACAAACCACAAACCAATTCTTTCTCACAAAATAAAGATCCTAATAGACAGGATAGATATGATAGGCTCAAGTGTGAGAATATAAAGAGTTTGAAAATTAAAAACACAAAGAAAAACTCTTGAAAAAACTTCTAGAATAGATATAAAATGAAGATCAAAAACAATCCCAAAGACTTCTCCTTTTCTTGATTTTTCCAACCCTTTTAAAAACAAATAAAGATCAATCTTTTGGCTCTAAAAACTCTTTTAAAAACTTGTATTAAACACTGAAAGAATGAGAATTTTTACTCTTCAAAAACTTATCCAAAACAGCCAAGGATATGGGGCAGTTATAGCCCCAATCTAAATCTGCCCGTTGGCAGCAGGAAAGGGTTGTTTTGCCCTTCCGGTCGACCGGCCAACGGTCAGATTTCTGACCGTTGTGCCACCGGTCGACCGGGCCTAGATCCAGAGAGCAACGGCTCTCTGGCCGGTCGACCGCCCGGTCGATCGGAGCTGGATACAGAGAACACTCTCTACCGGTCGGTCGACCGGGGCCTTTTCCAGAGAGCAGAAGCTCTCTGGCGGTCGACCGGCCCACCAGCCTGGCTGCGTGCACTTCTGTGCACGTCGGTCGACCGGACCGGTCGACCGACTTCTGCCTCGGTCGACCGGCCCGGTCGACCGACAGACAGCCAGTCCAGCCATATAGGATTTAAAAACTAGGGTTTTTATCTTTAATTAAATCCCATAAAATCACATAAATTTCACAAAAATCAGTTCTTATTAGATTTTTGAAATACAAATATGTGTGATAAAAATTCAACACATATTACAAACTATTTGAACCATTTTTGTGTTCTTGAAAATTTGCCTTAAACCAAAAACCGTATTTTTCAAAACTTAGATTTTGAAATGGAAATCTGATTTTTTCAAAACACATGTAAATACAAAAATATGATATTTAAACAACTTTTAAGCATGTTGTATATGGATTGAATCCAATATACATGAAAGGTATTATATCTATGTTTTTGACATTAAATCCGAAATTAAGTTTTGTTTAAATACAAAACTTCAAACTCACGAATAGGCTTATCAAAATAAGTTTCTCTAAGTATATGAAGCATCGATGTATATAAATCAAATCTAATATAAATTAAACCATGTAAGCTTGTTTTGATCCTATCTATTCATGAAAACCAAGATCGGTTAAACCGAAAACCAAAAACCAATAAACTTAAAACTTGTGTGTGTATAATGTGAACTTGAGCATATCAACACTATCTAATCTTTACAATGATCTAAACAAAATCTTAACTAAACAAATCCGATGTCTTCTTGTAGAACTCCGTCTCCAAGTTAACTAGATCCAAACGTGATCCACCGAGCTAGACTCTAACCGAGTGCTAGATGTGAACATGACGCTCGAGCTCTTGAATCACCAAGTGAAAGCTCCAAAACACCTTTGTTGAAGCTAATCACCTACTAATATCTTGGTCAAATATCTGAAACTAAATATCACAAGATTATTAGTAAACTATAACTACATGAGTTAATCATCATCAAAACTAGAGTGAAGCGCCTCTGGGCCAACAATGATCGATTCAAGTTCAGCAATTATGAGAGTCAAAAGTGGCTCAAGAACGTTACTTAGTTTAGGTAACATTACAGGAGTCGATATTGATTCAAGGATTGGACTTGAATTGCTAAATTGAAGCTCAGGTTCACATTCATCTTTAAGTTCAATTTCAGGAAATGGATAACGTATCAAACTATCACGAATTTAATGTTGGTCAAGTTCAGGTTGGTATGATGAAATTGAAACTGGATTTCCAAAATGACATGACTCGTGAGTCATATGAACATTTGATGGACATGGAAAGTTAATCATATTTTGCATTATTCGCTCGGTCTCTTGCACGAATTTCATAGTTTTTTCTCACAATGATTTTTCTTTGAGTGGTTCTGGAAAAGAACTATATGAATTTTGAAAATTTTGTGGACATGATGAGGCCACCATTTTTTCAAATTATTTTTTGGGCCTCCATCACTTCTTCCAAACTCCTTTGCACTGATGCTTTTTCTTCAATTGGTGGTTCAGGAAAAAGAGGATGTGAAGCAAAATCGGGAATGGATATTGTGAAAACTGTGGATAATGTGGTTGAAAATTTGACTCGGGGAGGTGATTCCCCATGAACTCTGCGAAGAGTTAAAATTATTTTGAAAATTATAGTCATAGGATTGGGGATATGGGTCATATTGAATCGGATAATTTCAATCCGGCATATATGGTTAGTTCATGTTGTACATAGCCGAGTTGGAGTTATCTGAGTCAAATGAGGTTGGGATAAAATATGGATTCATATTGGGATTGAAAAAGTTATTGTTGTTAAAATCTATTTCACAATTTAAAAAAAAAAAAAAAACAAACAAGCAAACAAACAAACAAACAAAAAAGAAAAAGAAAACAAGCCTATGCTAGGGTTGACTTAGACTTAGACGACTCCTAACTAGTTCGACTGTCCACGGGGGTACCTTGTAGAAATCTGACCACAAGTTAATCGGCCATGTAGGGGCAAGATCAGTGGGAGGTATCCGTGCTAGAGCAACGGGCCTAATTATACCAAACTACTGTTCTTTGAGGTTTCACCTCTCAATCCCCAACCTTAGACACCGATTTCACAAGAGTCAAATGTAACAACTTTCCCTTAGGTCAATCTCCTAAATGAGTCCAAGATGTCCCTAGGGGCCAACGTCTAGCAAGTTTTATTTAGGCTTGGGTTGTGTGAGTGGGGAGGTGATTTTTGGGCTAAGAGAGGGTAATGACTTTCCCACCTTATATTGTATTTGGTTTTGCCTTTAAGTTCAATTCTTACAAGTGTGCAATATAGATAAAAATGAACAACAAAGAAAGTAGATCACCCACGTGTTTGTCCTAACTATATGCTATGCAATATGTATACCTCTGTCAAGATCACAACAACACAAGAACAAAATACAGTATATTAGAATTGAAATTGACACGTGCCTAGATGCAAATGTCTAAACCATTTTAAAGCATCCAATTTTCGTATTTTAATTCTTAAAATTATTACAGTGCGTATGTAATATAAATAAAAAAATAGCAGCAGAATATAATAATATACAAGAATTTACCCAACCACACAAAAGTAAGTGTGGACTTTCTGCAATGCTAATAATTTGACCTGCACACAAAAAACAAAGAAGAAAAGTTAACAAAAATGTGAAATCAAGCCGTTCCCATCCCTGGCAACGGCACCAAAATTTGATCGAGGAAAAATCGTGCACGAAAAGTGTATGTTTTGAAATCAAGAGTTAAAAGTGCGTCCTTTGGCTTTCTCGATATTTCCGTTATAGCATAGAGGCTAAATGGGTTGAATCCACAGGGAACGGAAGTGATAGAAGCTTTACCAGAATGTTAGCGTTAAAGTTTCTTCAACGTTTTAAAGAATCAAAAGAAAAGAAAATGAGGAATGAAAAGAGAAGAGTACGGTAAAACATGAAGAAGTGGGAAACATAAAAGAAATGGCTTTTGTGATTTTTGTGTGTATATCTAAAACAAAGTAAAAAAAGAAAGAAAACAAAGAAAAAAATGAAAGAAAACCTATGGCTACTAACTACTAATGGCTCCACTAACCATGCTAACCTCTCAGTGATAGTTGCCTCACATGTATCCTTGGCCATCACTAGTCCTTGATTCAAGAGCGTTTCAAAGCATAACTCATATGTTAACTTTCACATCCGAACTCAACAAAACAAGTGCAAGCTACACTTAAACCATCAAAACTAAACAAGAGTAAGCATGTACTAAAGTAATGTTAGCTTGTTAGAGAGTTAGGATGTTAGAGTGTTAGAATCTATCATCATGAGCCATCAATGGCTCTTGCAAGAGCAAGGCAAAGTAGAGGCTATTAGATTCATGTGGTTTATCAAGTAAGAAGTTAGCAAGTTAGTGGTTAGTAGTTAGTTGCCATGAGAGAAAATTAGCTAAGCATGTAAAAGAAGTTAGAGGAAGAAACAAAGAGAGGTAAAGAGAGAACCTTTCATAGATTGTCACCTTCCATTACAAGCACTCTTACTTTCCACCTATGTACTACTCTCTTTCTTATTACAAGATCTACAAGAAATGAAAATACAAAGAGGAAGAAGAAGAACAACTAACCTAACTACCCTAAGAAGAGGAAACTACTCTAAAACTACACTAAAATTAAAGAAAAACTCCTTAAAACTTCTCTTGCTTCAGTTCTGAATATCCTAGGGCTTTTATAGGCGAAAGGGGCACCAGGGTACAGGTACGGAGCCGCGTGTCAAATAACGATGTGCGGTTCTACACAATTGTCGCAGAAATGCAGCAATTACAACGTTTCTGCGATAATTCTAGGGCGGCGCACGCGGCGCCACCTGCTGTGAGCCCCCGCTTGTCCCCCTGTCAGTTGTATGTCCTGGTTTCTGGATTTGGGCCCCTGATTTTGACGAAACCACCCTCCAAAGTCAATGGCTATCTTTGTAGGCTTTTAATCACCAATTAGATGGTGATTTTGGGTCTTCTTCTTCATTTCATGTCATGAACCTAGAAATATGCAAGAAAGGTATTATTAACAGGATTTAATATTAAATAAATTGTGAAGATGTGGTATGAAATATGCAATTTTAGAGACTAATCAACCGTACTTCCAGCAGAGCACATCCAAACTCTGATATACGGTTCCATCATTTGAACAAGGGAATGATCGAATAACACCCACTCTTGATATTATTATTATTATTAAATAATTAAGTTATGTCAGGTATGGGGTAAGGTGTAATGCATTATTTATGCAATAATGATTATCAGTACCGCCTGATATTTTAATCATCTCCCTACCAATGTCACCCATCACTGGCAGTCCAAACTAGAGTTTATACGCTGATAAAACTCACTCGGATCTGATATGGGTGTACTGAAATCCAAATGAAGAAGAGATCAAATATTATACGTTCCTAATATCATCATTGTTGGGTTATTTTATTCTTAATATTAGTCAGATCCATATATTTAGGAATGTGTTACCAGTACACAAAAATCCACATATGAATAAGATGAGTTATTATTGAAACATGATGAAGAATTGATAGCTCATATTTATAATGGGCCCCGCCTCGGCCTGGGACAGCGGCCCCAGTGGAGCTGGCATTATCACTTGAGAATTATATTACACCCAAGGGATAGCCAAATGGGAATTATATTACACCCAACACGAGTCTTCTGGGAACTAATACACCTAACATGAGTCATAATCCACCACTATAAATAAGGCAACATACCGGCATTCATCAGTTTCTCCCATCCCCAGTGTATGTTGAGTAATTTATTATAGTTTTTTCCAGTGTACAGTTCTCAGTATATTCATGATAAACCGTTTACGGGGATCAACAGGAGTTCAGTATCAGGAGTATCCCATTTATAGGGAT
This sequence comes from Agave tequilana, assembly GCA_038442645.1. Taxonomy (NCBI): domain Eukaryota; kingdom Viridiplantae; phylum Streptophyta; class Magnoliopsida; order Asparagales; family Asparagaceae; genus Agave; species Agave tequilana. The sequence goes on along the minus strand of JAVJIF010024334.1, from coordinate 13,302 downwards.
TCAGTAGTATAGGAATTAATAGTACAGTATTCAAGGGTACCAGTCTTCTGATATCAGTACAGTAATCATGTAAGTCCCCATAAATCGGTTACATGACTTTATTCAGTCAAGAGTTATGATACCAAGTTTGAAAATAGTGAAATGTATAGATTAAGAGTTATGGTATCGTCCAGTAATAAATATATGTACTAAAATCAGTATATGATATATATTTTGTTGTCCAAGTATCAAGTAAAGTATCAGTATCAATGGCTATATGCCAATGATGTAAATGATATCAAGAATAATTCCTAAGAAGCATTTTAAACTCTTCACAACTATCAAATAATAGATAGCAATCAGTATTACAGCTGTGCACGTACAAGTGGTATGAAGCAGTGCTGGGCCAAGATTAGCTAACAATGTTTATATACTAAAATGCACAGTGGAACTTGGGAATGACTCGGTCTTAAATGCGAGTCTAAAATCCGGTAGAGTTCCGCCTGGGAATATCTAATGATAAATTGTTGGGCGCTAAGTCTCGCCTACCAGTTGAAGTTATATAAATGGAGCTGAGCCATTAAAAACCTTAGAGAGGTTAGGCCTGGATATTGTAATATGGAACCGCGGAGTGGTTAAGCCCAGAGGCACTGTAAATACCTGCAGAAGGGGTTAGTACCACATAACAGGTAAAAGTATATAATAATAACAATAACATCCACAGTTCGGTAGGAGACTCTTGAACCACCCCTGTCTGATTACCATGAACTCCCAGAGGGAGGGCAAGGCGTCAAGCGTTGGCCTATTATGCCTATTGAATAACCAGTGGGGCAGTCTCCTGAGACAACGCAACCCAGAAGGAAAGTTTGTCCCGAGGGTCTTCTCCTGCAACCTGCACCTGTTAGTCCCAGATACCAAAAATACACATAATTCTAAAAAATACACATAAATTCTAGACATACAGAAAAATTCCTAAAATATACTGATAATTTCTAAAATACAAGAAAATCCTAAGAATGCACAAATAACTTCTAAAAATTACATGAAAATCCTAAACACCAGGAACATTCATACAAGTCTAGATATATCAATTAACATAGACATCAACTAGAACATTATTACAAATATTTCGACAACTATTTTTATAAGAATAAAGTATTCGCCTATAATCGGAAAAATACCTGATACCACGTGCAGGTGCACACGTATATGGAGAAGTGTGTGGATGTGTGTGTGTGAAGCCCAGGTGGGTTGGCCATGAGCTATAGAGGGAGAGGGGAGAGAAAGTGAAGGGGAAGAGAGAGAAACTAGAGAGACAGAAAGGTCTTGGAGTTTTTAGAAAGACAGGCTTTTTGGTGAAATGGTTGGTGGAGGAGAGGGTGGTGAAGGGTTGGACTGCTGGCAGCCTGAAGTAGGAGGGAGAAGTAGAGAGAGAAAGTAGAAAGAAGTTTGTTTTTAGAGAGAAAAGGTGAGATTTTGGCCTTTTTAAGAAAGAGAAAGGGGTGGAAAAGGGGGGATGGTGCGACAGGGTTAGGGAGGTGGCTGGGTAGTGTGGTGGTGGTGGAGAGGTTGTAGAATTTTTAGAGAGATAAAATGAGTTTTTGGAGAGAGAAAATATAGAGAGAAGGAATGTGGCTGGCTTATTTTGGGAGATGAGGGAATGGTTTAAGTAAGGGGAGAGGCTTAATGAGAAGCCATCTCTCTTGGCTTCATGAAGAAGAAAGAAAAGAAAGAAAGTTCTAGAAAATTGGAGAAAATAAAAGGAAAAAAAGAAAGAAAAATGAAAATGTAAATATTAGATTGTTAAGAGGTTAATTGCAAATGTCACTTAAGAAAATAATATAAAAAGAAAAAAATGAAGAAAAAAGAGAAAGAAATGAAATTAAAAAGGAAAGTTAAAGAAAAGGAAGGGAAAAAAAGAAAGATTTAACTAAATAATATTTTAAGAAGAAAAGTTTTGAAATTTCTCAGGCAAAGTCCAAACCTAATACAGAGTCTTGTGTAAAAATTTCCGGTCAAATGGAAGAAAAAAACATGCATAAAATGACGTGTACGAATTTGAAACGTCAAAAACCATAAAAGGATGCGTATCTGGAATCAGGGTATTACACCGATATAGGCTGTCATAGTGACCGCAGGAACATTTCCATCTTTTATGAGACCCTTCATGTGGGTATGATTAGTATTCAATTTTGTATCATTTTGCATTACATTTTCATGCATATTATCAATAAAAATGAGATTTTTAATGGTTGTTTCTCTTAAATTTCAGGTCCACTCTTTAATGAAGAAGAAGGCCCAAATCCAAACTAATTAAAAGATTTAAAGGAGATTAAAAAAAAGACCAATCCAAAGAAGTCCACATCTGCAATGAATCAAGGAATATCCTTGTGGTTCTAAAATCTCCCACAGTACACTTGGATAGAGACAGCCTGTTAACGCGATCGCTGGCATAACGGCCAAATTTTGCCGCGAAAACGTGGCTTTGGCCGCGGATCCATGACAAAACTTAGACCGTTGATGTAGCGTTTCATTCTGTAGCTACGATTGAAAATGATGAGCTCATAGTGCCTATATAAAGACCCCTAGGGCCTCTGTTGTTGAGAAAGAGATAGCCATAAATTTTGGGAGAAGGATTAGGATTTCTTTAGGTTCTTCTTTAGTGTTCTCTTGTAATTTTATTTTCTCCTTTTTAGATTTCAGAAAAGAAAGAGAGGGTGAGAGTGAAATCTCTATAATTGAGAGTGACAATCAAATAAAATGCTCATGATCTTCCTCCTCTAATTTCTTGCTCTTTTGATTCTTGTTCTTTTACTATCAAACTTTTAATTCCTTGCACTTAGTCAACCATGCTTTCTTCTTTACTTTACTTCTCTATGGCTAACTAACCTTCTAACATGACTAACTAACCTTTAACAACTACTAACTACTAACTTTTGGATGATGCTAACACATGTGATTCATTGGATGTTTATAATTTCTAGTCTTGTGCTTAACAAGTCTCTTTAATTTTCAATGAAGATGAGTATTGTTTTTTATCTTAATGAAGGTTTGTGATTCCCTCCATATGATTCATGTGTGCCTCATTTAGAGCTTTGTTTCCCTAACAAGAGCCTTGATGAAACATGATGATGTGATCACCATAGCATGCTAACAAATTAATGCACTAGTTTCTTATTTTATGCTCGCTAAATTATGACTTTGATGATCTAATGAACCAACATTCTTGTTATGCATATCTAAATTATGAATCTCAAATCTTAAGCTTCATTCTTGTGAATCTATTAGGAGCCTATGATCCAAAGAGGCCACCTAACCAAGCTAAGAGAGGAACTCCTCAACAAATTGAGCCAACTCTTTGACTTGATGAAGCAAGATGGATAATATGCCAATGATCTATGTGAGGTACAATTCATCTAAAGATTATTAAGTTAGTAGTGTAGAGTTGTTAGTGTAGATTGCCTAGAGGGGGGTGAATAGGTGACTAACTAATCTAATGATGAATTAATGTGAAATTAAAACTATTTATGCAAACTAAAAACTATTAAGTTAAACACACAAGGTATAACCAAAGAGTGTAGCCGAATTTTCGGTGAAGGGCTCTGGACTATCTCCTCAAGATTCCTCTAGATAAGAGCTGAGGTGCCGCTATGGCTCTCTTGGTTGAATACAAGTATGAGCAAACAATCCCAAGCATATAACAATGTAGCACAAGATATATCAAGCATATAAAGATAAAAGCAATATAAGCGTGCAAGATAAAAACACAAGTGAGAGATAGAAAGAGAGCAATCGCAAACACGGGAGATTTGTTTCAAGGTTCGAGCACCCTTGCTCTACGTCCCCGCCTTCAACATTATGAAGGATTTCCACTAAAATCGATCTCACCGAATCACTCAGTGTCGCAACACCTACAACGAGTTCACACTAGAACTCCTTGGACTCACTAGTCCATCTCTTGTTGTCGCAAGAACTACACACGCAAGCACACTAGCTTGCCGAGGCCGCACCTCTACACTGAGCTCCCATAAGAACTTGAAACAACACGAACCCGCAAGTTCGCCTCCTCAAATACAAGATGAAATACTTTGGTGATCTAAACACTTTGATCACCTAAAAACACTCTCACAACAAAGATCCCTATAGGATTGATATAGCAATGGATAGATCAAGTGTGTGTGAGAAAACTAGAATTGATTTGGTGGTGAAAAACTCAAGAAATCTCTTTTTCAAAACACTCTTGAAAAACTCTCCTTTTGATATGAAAGTATTTGGCTCTAAAACAAGTGAAGATAAACACTTAGATAGGTAGAATAAACTAACTCAAAAACTCTCTTGAAATCTTGTTAAAAATAGCCCAAAACATCCCCAATTTATAGGCCTAAAAAATATAGTTGTTGGGGTCTAACTCAGCAGAAATCTCTGTTATGAGTCTATCGCCCGGTCAACCGCCAACGATCGGAGTTTCGTCCGTTGGGAAACTCGGTCGACCGGCCGGTCAATCGAAAATTAGGATTAGACCTAGCGGTCGACCGCCCAGTCGACCAGGGCCATTTACAGAGAGTAGAAGCTCTCTGGCGGTCGACTGACCCTTGCTGTGCACATTTGTGCACATCGGTCGACTGCCTGGTCGACCGCCCGGTCGACCGTGCGGTCGACCGGCAGAAGGCCTGGTCAGCAACAATAAAGGGATTAAAACTTGGTCATTTTACCTTCAATAAAATCTCATAAATTCTACAAAAATAAGTTCATTGTTTGATATACAAACATGTTTGATAAAAAAGCAAAACACATTATAAACATTTTGAACTATTTTTATAATATAGAAATTTTGGCTTAAACAAAAATCTGTATTTTTCAAAAACAATCTCCAAATAGAAAAACGATTTTTTTAAAACTTCTTCAAATACAAAAACAAGATCTTTTAAACACTTTTAAAGCTTAGTGTGTATGGATATGATCCACTACACATATATGATGAAATATCTATGTTTTTGACAATAATCTCTAAAATAAGTTTTGATAAAACACATGTAAATTGTGAAACTTAAAAACCAAACGGGTATTTTCTAAAGCAAAAACTCTTTTATGAAAACACATATAAATCTTGTGGGTGAGTGTATACGAACTTGAGCAATCAACCAACTAATCTATCTTTACATTTTATCTAAAAATAAAATCTTGACACTTACAACTAAGACACAAGTCTCCTCTTGAAAATCTTCTCTTGAGAATCTTCTTCTCCTTCATGACTTGGTCCAAACCTTGATCCAATGAGCTAGACTCCTCTTGAGTACTTGATGCAATCTTGATGCACGAGCTCTTGAATCAACATGTGCTAGCTATAAAATATGACAACACGTGCTAGCTCCAAAACATGACTTTAAATCTTTTGTTGAAGCTAAGCACCTACTCAGATCTTGATTAAATATCTGAGACCAAATAAACACAAGATCATTAGTATTATAACTACATGAGTTAATCATCATCAAAACTAGAGTGATGGGTCTTTGAGCCAACAGTTAGTTAGTCATGGCTTTCCTTATATCTGATAAAATCTCTCCTAATTTTTAAGAAACTTTCTTTCTCAAACAAACTCCATTTTTCTCTTCTACTTTTTCAAACATATTTCATTCACCGTTTTCATTCTACCTTCCTCGTTTTCATGCTTCTTTTCTTAACACAAAAAGATTTATCATCTTCTTTTTACTTTATTTTCTTTTTCAATTCTTAGACAAAGAAGAATTTTCGTTTCCTTTCCAAAAACAAGAACAACAAGAAATAAGAAAACTTCCATCGCAAACCCTCCCTGCGGATACAACCCGTTATTGCTTTTACTACAAATGGTAGTTTGAAGGAGCACATGAACTCTACATATATACCCAGAGCTTGAACGTCGATATATGGTTCTGCACGGTTTACTCTAAACTCTGCTCTTTCTCCTTTTCGATTAAATTTTTGGCGCCATTGCCGGAGAGGGTGAGGGTTTTTGCTAGTTTTTGGAACTAAATGAAATTTTCTTCTCTGTTGCAGGTTACAGGTTTTAAAAATAGGAAACTAAGTATTGCAATAACATATAAGTTGTCTTGGGCCTCTGCTCTAGAAAGCAGAGACCAAGTACCCTCCAACTTGCTGCGTTTACTCGGCTTTTGTCGCGTTTTTGCGGCAAGAAAGAGTGACTACTGATATTCTTTTTTACAGGGTCTCTTGCTTCGCAAAATTATCTTATTGCATTAATTATTTCTTGTATACCATCACCAAGATCCTGCTAATAACCAACAGTAAAAAGCTTGCTGAAAATTTAAAAAATTGATTAGACGTTTGCATCCTAGTCATGTGCCTTTTCAATTCCTTTACTTACTATTGAAGAGTGCAGGAGCAAGGTACTACGCATAGCATACAGAATAGGACTCATCTCTTGGTTGATTTAATCGCTTTGAGTGAATCTTGTTTGCATATTCTGTACATTTGCACAAATTAACCTTAAGGGCACTACCCAAATAGGCAAGATAAGGTAGGGATTTCATCACCCTTTCTTAACCCAAAAACAATATTTCAAGCACTAACAATCCTAAGCTTAATCTAAAAATTGATAGACGTTGGCCACGAGGGACATCCGGACTCAATAGGAGATTAACTGTGGTTGAAACTTATTTTGAATCATACTTCAGTCAAATCAGTGCCTAAGGTTGGTGATTAAGAGTTTAAACCTCGAAGATACCGTGGTTTGGCATAATTAAGGCCGTTGCTTGCGCACGGATACCTCTCACTGTATTTTGCCCCTACCTGGCTGATTAGCTGGTGGTCTGATTCAAGCAACAACCTTTCCCAGAGAATCGCCCAGTTAGGAGTCGCCTAGGTCTAGAAATCCTAGATAGGCTTGGTGATTGCTTTTTTCTTTGTTATTGTTTGTTATTTTTCTTTCTGTTTGTTTGTTGGGTGAACGTTGTTTGTGTTATGCATGCAAGAGTGGTATAGGGATCCAGTTACATCAAGACTAGTTAGGAACACTCCACTTGAACACACACCACCTTCTGAGATAAATCCAATCATGGCCAATCACGTTTCACTCCAGGACGAGTTTTACCTGATTCGTACTTTGCTTTCCTCCTGCATTATATTACCTGAAGCTAATGGAAACAACTTTGAGCTGAAACCCCAATTCATAAACACCCTCCCTAGGTTCCATGGCTTAGAATCTGAGGATGCGTAATTTTTCATTCAGGAGTTTGAAGAAGTATGCTTGATGATGGAAATTCCCCAACTGGGGTAAGATGCTGTTAGACTGAGATTTATACCCTTTACACTTAAGGACATGGCAAGAAATGGCTATACAACTTACCTGTTAGTTCTATTCCATAATTGGTTAGGGAGCCAAACTCAGTAAAACAGGTCAATCCAACACAAATGATAAGTCTGGGTTGCACCTATTGCCATGCCTTAACCTACTTATTCGAGAAGTGTTCAGTTTACCAAGCTCAACAGATGTTCCCTGATAGTATGAATGCAGCCTACACCAGACTAAATTACAATCCTTACTCCAAGACATACAACCCGGGATGGAGGAATCATCCAAATTTTTCTTAGAATCAGTTTGGTCCTGAGCAGCCAAGATAACAGTTTTCACATAAGTACACTGCTCAAACTTATCAACTCAAATTCCATTAAAATTAACCAAATTTTCAGTCGACTTACCAGAATAATTTCCAGCCTGCTTACCAACATCAGCAACAAAATCATCCAGATAGGAAAATGATAGATTATGAAAGAATGATAAAAATTTGTCCAAAACTCAAGCCTCAATGATGAACAATCAAAACTAAGCTATTAATAGGCTAGAGGTTCAAATAGGTCAATTGGCTTACCACTTAATGAAAGACAAAATGGAACATTGCCTAATCAGTCATTGCCTAATCTGAAAAACCTCTTCCCTATTAATAAAGCTGAGGACATAATTCCAAAATAATGCAACACTGTTCATATCCTAAAATCATGAAAACAAGTTGATAACAAGTTTCTAAACCCCCAGTTTTCAACAATCCAATGTCTAATCCTCTTATGACTACACCACAAGTTCTGAATGATCTATCTTCATCTTCAAGCTCATAACCATCCACTTCAAGTCTAATGAAAAGAATAAAACAGCTGTGCAAACTCACAAGCCTATTGTGTCATTTCCTAATAGGCTGGCAACCAACAAGACCATGCTCAAATGGAAAAGATTAGAAAAATATTAATCAAGTCTAGATAAATGTGCCCCTTCTTGATGCTATACAACAAGTCCATCATATGTCAAATTTTTAAAAGACATGTGCACCAAAAAAAAGAAAACAAATATTCCAAAAAGGTCTTCCTCGCATCCAACATCAGTGAGTTGTTAACCGGGCCCATCCCTGTAAAATACAAAGACCCCGGAAGTCAACCATTTCGTGCATCATAAGACAGACCACAGTAAACTGGGGACTGCTTGATCTACGAGCAAGTATCAACTTACTTCCTTTTTTCATGTATCAGAACTCAGGTGGAGCAACCTCCATCCAATCCGGGTACTATACAATTAGCTGATCGTTCCGTAAAGATTCCCAAGGAAAAAATTGCAGATGTCCTTATATAGTTGGAAAGTTCATCTACATCGTAGATTTCATCATTCTGGAAACAAACCCATGCAAAACCTGAAAGCTCAAACCCCGATCATTATAGGATGACCTTTCCTAACAACTGCAAATGCGATCAAAACTGTAGCTTCATTTTCACCCAAGTAGATTTATGGATGATTTTTCGATATATGGCAATTCCTTTGACCAATGCCTACATCATCTCAAGTTGGTCCTACAAAGATGCGTGGAAAAGAACTTGACACTTAACTGGGAAAAGTGTCAAATCATGGTCAAACACGGAATTGTCCTTAGGCATGAGATTTCAAGTAGAGGAATTGAGGTTGACAAATCCAAAGTGGAGGTCATAGCAAAACTCCCTGAACCTAAATTCTTAAAAGACATCAGATCTTTCTAGGGCACGCTGGTTTTTACAAAAGGTTTATTAAAAAGTTTAGCAAAATTGCTAGACTTTTAACTAATCTTTTAGGAAAAAAATGTGCCTTCTCATTTTGATGATGGATATCTACAATCTTGGAAGAGCTAAAATAAAAACTTGTCTCTACACCGATAATATCAGCACCTGATTGGACTAGACCCTTCAAAGTCATGTGTGACGCCTCTGATTATGCCATAGGTGCTATCCTGGGACAGCGCATTGATAACAGGAAACACGCGATTTATTAAAGTAGGACGCTTAATGAGGCCCCCAATAATATCAGCACCTGATTGGACTAGACTCTTTGAAATCATGTGTGACGCCTCTGATTATGCCATAGGGTGCTATCCTGGGACAGCGCATTGATAACAGGAAACACGTGATTTATTATGCAAGTAGGACGCTTAATGAGGCCCAACTCAATTACACAACAACTGAAAAAGAATTTTTAGCAGTTGTGTTTGCGTTGGAGAATTCCGCCAATACCTACTTGGGTCTAAAAAACGATTTTCACCGACCATTCCGCCTCAGGTATTTGATGTAAAAGAAGGACGCTAAGGCTAGACTTATTTGTTGGATACTTCTTTTGCAAGAATTCAATCTAGAAATAAAGGACAAAAAAGGTATAAAAAATGTGTGGTGATCATCTTTCAAGGATTCCTAATGCACCAGTGGAGATTGTCCCAATCAATGAAAATTTTCCTGACGAATACATCTTAGTGATATGTAAAGAGCCATGGTATGCTGACATTGCAAATTACCTTGCAACTGGTCAAATACCTTCTAGTTAGTCAAAACAGGACAAGCACCGCCTTTAACACAGATACGGTCCATCTTTGGGACGAACCTTATCTATTCAAATATTGCCCTGACCAGATCATTAGAAGGTATCTTCCTGAGGATGACATCACAGTGTATTAACATTTTGTAATGAGTTTGCATGTGGTGGACACTTTGGTTCGCGAAAGACGGCCGAGAAAGTTCTTCAGAGTGGTTTCTACTAGCCCACTCTCTTCAAGGACTCCTACAATTTTTTAGAACTCTGTGCAAGATGTAAAATGACGTGTCAAATCATACGCAGGGACATGATGCCCTTACACCAATCTTGGAAGTAGAAATTTTTACTTATGGGGCATTGATTACATGGGACCCTTTTAATTTCCTACGGCAACCAATTTATTTTGGTAGCCGTAGATTATGTCTCTAAGTGGTTGGGAACTGTTCTAATTAGGACGAATGAGAACCGAGTTGTCATCAAGTTTTTAAGAGAAAATATCATTTTACGCTTCAGAGCCCCCCTTGCGATAATAAGCGACAACGAGAGTCATTTCTACAATCGTGCTTTTGAAACCCTAATGCAAAAGTACCCCATTTCTCACAAATTATCTACAGCCTATCATCTTCAGACAAATGGACAAGTGGAGGTAACAAATAGACATATAAACTCATCTTGGAGAAGACCGTAGGACATAATAGGAAGGACTGGTCCATCAAGCTTGTCAATGTACTATGGGCTTATCAGACTGCCTACAAAACTATCTAGGAATGTCTCAATGTCGAGTGATATTTGAAAATCATGCCATTTGCTCGTGAGCTTGAGCATCATGCTTTGTGGGCTATTAGACAACTGAATTTTGACTTAAAGAAAGCTGGTGACTTAAGGAATTGCAAATTTTTGAGCTTGAAGAAATACGAAATGAAGCTTATAATATGCTCGGATTTCTAAATGCAGAACCAAATTCTTCATGACCAATCCATAAATCGGAAGAATTTTGTCCCTGAACAAAAGGTTCTGTTATACAATTCCAGGCTCCACCTCTTTTCTGATAAACTAAAGACACGATAGTCAGGACCTTATCTGTGTGTATACAGTTTTTCCTCATGGTGCAGCTCTGATCCAAAGAATGTAACACTTTAAAGTCAATGGTCAAAGATTGAAACCTTTCTACACACTGAGCCTGAGTCACACGGGACTTTTGAACTGGGTCTTTGTGACCCAGTCTACACGTGATCAGGCCCTCCTTCAAATTTTCCTGTCATTCATTATAAAACTTTTGGGACCTTCTTGTAAATACCGCCAATTTTTTCTTTCTTTTACCTTAATATATAAATATATATATTTAAATAATATAGCGTGATAAATAAAAAAATAGGATTTAATTGACAAATGACACCTAGGTTATCTCTCTTATAAATATACCCATTCTTGACCAATAAAAATTCAGAAATAAACCCTAGGTAAACTATTTATTTTTTGACCTAGGGTCAAAAAAGAGAAAGCACCCTTCTCAGACCTCTATATAACACCTACAACCCCTCTCTCGTGCCTCTATCCTAATTTTAAGATCAGATCTGGAGAGGAGAGACGAGCGCGCCACCATCAAAAGAATCCCATCCTCTACCTCCCAACCTTTGTCATGTTGTCTCTATGACGCCGCGCATCCGCGGCGATTCTGGTGCTTTCTGTGCGTCGTGAAATTTTTAAATGGTCGTCTTCCCTTGTAGATCCCAGATCTATAGCAAGCTCTGTGCGTTTCTGTGTGGATTGCTTTGTGCAATTAGTTTCTGATTCCCCTCATGAATTCTGGGGAAGGTTTGCAAATTCCTGTCTCTTATCTGAATTTCAATATATGGCACCTACTATTTTTACAGAAAAGAATTTTCTAGGTTCCTTAGTGATATCAATGGGTATGGCCATGTGTTTTGATAGGATTAGGGAGTGAAATTAGTTCACATTGGTTTATAATAATTCATAGTATGAAGCCCTATTATCCTGAATCGTTAAGATCTTCTATTCTAGTATTAACCAGACCACCATAGATCTCGATGCTCCTCATTTATTGTGCATCTGACAACTGGGGACGTAATGTCACTACTGATATGATAGAGGATACGCAAGTCCCTAACAACCCACATCATAGCGAGCCCCTTCCTTTGCTAAAGTACATGACCATCATGGGTGCTCATTGCACTGAGCAGGATCGTGGGCTCAAAGCCAATACACACCTTTAGGAATATACATTGTGTTGGACGCTGTATCCAACGCAATATCCTTAGCCTAGACCATACTACTTCTTTAAAAGGCCAATGTTGCATAATTCATGATCTGATGACAAAGCAGCACACAGTCTGCATTAACTCATATTCAAACTGTCTCATCACCAACTCTACACGCACTAAAGGTGCCAAATATTCGCATCCCGTATTAGTGACTTGTTGTTGTAAGAATTTCCTACCAGATGAAGTCTTCAATCATATGACCGCGTATTTGTAGCACCAGAATAGATAACTAGTGCATACAATAGTTGTTTACATGCTGTATGGACGCCTAGTGTCCAACCTGAGGACGCCCAAGCATAATCCTCTTCTGAGAACTATTATACGAGGATGATGAGCCAAGCATAATCCTCTTCTGAGGAACTATTATAGGACGATGATGAGCCTACTTTTTGGCAGCAGCCCCCCCACTGATTCTAGAGTATTCATGTCTTCCATATAGAAAGGTATGAAGAAAATTTTCAAGGGCAGATTAGGTTCAATGAAGGAGCATACCACTCGTTTAGATTGTATTGAAGAGGGCTTGAGAAGATCACGGTCGGTCGGTCCAAACACCATGGCCGGTCCGAGTCATAGGAGGGAGAGTGACATACTTTCACTACCTTTTCATGCATATGTTTTATTTGCATATATTGGGGATAACGCATGAGATAGGTATGGGGGGTGAGTACTAACTTAGTTTTTTAATTTTTTTTTTTAGGAGATTTAAGTTTCTTTTAGAACTAACTTAGATTTTGATATAAAAACACTAACTTAGATTTTGATTTTCTTTATATAAAAAAGAAAAAAAGAAAATTTCTTTTGATCCATTTAAAAAAAAATTAACTTGATCTTGAAATTAGGGAAACTCTAAACTAGAATTTCTTAATATAAGTTAAAATAAGAAGAATTGTTGGATTTTTAGGTTAAGAAAGAAAAAAATAGAAAGAAATTAGAATTTGAATTTTTCCTAAGTATTATTTACATTTACATGTCGAGGGATTTAACAAATACTTAATACCTTTATTTATATAAAATAAAAAAGAAGAAAAAGAAAATAATTAGAAATAAAAATTGTAAATATAAATAAAAACTTAATCACCAATTAAGCTGGTTATGTCTTAAAAAGCATGACCAGTCATGCGTAAGGTGATTGAGTCCTTAGCATTTGTGGCATTGTTTACTCGAATCTTGAACCTTAGGGATGTACCTCATCTGGTGCCCTAAAATCATCTAGTCTAGGAGTCATCGATA